>JAPPVO010005630.1:0-50074 GCA_030407325.1 Camellia japonica | reverse complement strand
GATCGTTAAGGTATAGTGATTTCTAGAATGAACTGCCATTTTTAATTTAATGCAACTTTCATTTTTTTTTTAATTCAGCTTCCATGTTTATTGAATTTTCTTTTCTATTCAACTTCCAGTTTTATTTAATTTCCAAATAGATGTTAAGGTATAGTGGTTTTTGAATGAAATTCCATTTTTAATTTTTTCAAACTTCCGCTATTATTTTTATTCCACCCCCATTTTTATTCAATTTCCATAACTATTCCACTTCCTTTTTTATTTAATTTCAAAATAGATCGTTAAGGTATAGTGGTTTCTTGAATGAAGTTCCATTGTTAATTTTATGCAACTTCCATTTTTATTTTTATTCAACTTACATTTTTATTCAATTTCCTTTTCTATTCAACTTCCTTTTTTATTTAATTTTCAAATAGATCGTTAAGGTATAGTGGTTTCTTGAATGAACTTCCATTTTTAATTTTATGCAACTTCTATTTTTATTTTTATTCAACTTTCATTTTTATTCAATTTCCTTTTCTATTCAACTTCCTTTTTTATTTAATTTCCAAATAGATCGTTCAGGTATAGTGATTTCTTGAATGAACTTCCATTTTTAATTTTATGCAACTTCCATTTTTATTTTTATTCAACTTCTATTTTTATTCAATTTCTTTTCTATTCACCTTCCTTTTTTTATTTAATTTCCATGTAGATCGTTATGGTATAGTAGTTTCTTGAATGAACTTCCACTGTTAACTTTATGCAACTTCCATTTTTATTCAATTTCCTTTTCAATATAGCTTCCTTTTTTATTTAATTTCCTAATAGATCGTTAAGGTATAGTGGTTTCTTCAATAAACATCCATTTCTAATTTTTTGCAACTTCTATTTTTTTTTTTTATTTCACTTTCATTTTTATTCAATTTCCATTTCTATTCAACTTCCTTTTTTATTTAGTTTCCAAGTAGATTGTTAAGGAATAGTGGTTTCTTAAATGAACTTCCATTGTTAATTTTAAGCAACGTCCATTTTTATTTTTATTCAACTTCCATTTTTATTCGATTTCATTTTCAATTCAACTTCGTTTTTTATTCAATTTCCAAATAGATCATTAAGGTATAGTGGTTTTTTCAATGAACTGCGATTTTTATTTTTATTCAACTTCCATTTTTATTTAACTTCCTTATCTATTCAACTTTCTTTTTTATTTAATTTCCAAATAGATCTTTAAGGTATTGTGGTTTCTTGAAAGAACTTCCATTATTAATTTTATGTAACTTCTATTTTTAATTTTATTCAACTTCGGTTTTTATTCAATTTCCATTTCTATTCAACATCTTTTTTTATTTAATTTCGAAATAGATCGTTAAGGTATAGTAGTTTCTTTAATGAACTTCCATTTTTAATTTTATGTAACCTCTATTTTTATTTTTATTCCACTTCCATTTTTATTCAATTTCCTTTTCTATTCAACTTCTTTTTTTATTTAGTTTCAAAATAGATCGTTAAGGTATAGTTGTTTCTTGAATGAACTTCCATTTTTAATTTTATACAACTTCAGTTTTTATTTTTATTCAATTCCTTTTTTATTCAATTTCATTTTCTATTCAACTTCCTTTTTTATTTAATTTCCAAATAGATCGTTAAGGTATTGTGGTTTCTTGAATGAACTTCGATTTTTATTTTTATTCAAGTTCCATTTTTAGTCAATTTCTTTTTCTATTCAACTTCCTTTTTTATTTAATTTCCAAATAGATCGTTAAGGTATTGTGTTTTCTTGAATGAACTTTCATTGTTAATTTTATGCAACTTCCATTTTTGATTTTATTCAACTTCAGTTTTTATTCAATTTCCATTTCTATTCAACATCTTTTTTTATTTAATTTTGAAATAGATCGTTAAGGTATAGTGGTTTCTTGAATGAACTTCCGTTTTTAATTTTATGCAACTTCCATTTCTACTTTTATTCAACTTCCATTTTTATGTAATTTCCTTTTCTATTAAACTTGATTTTTTATTTAATTTCGAAACAGATCGTTAAGGTATTGTGGTTTCTTGAATGAACTTCTATTTTTAATTTTATGGAACTTCAATTTTTATTTTTATTCCACTTCCATTTTTATTCAATTTCTTTTTCTATTCAACTTCCTTTTTTATTTAGTTTCCAAATAGAACGTTAAAGTATAGTTGTTTCTTGAATGAACTTCCATTTTTAATTTTATATAACTTTCGTTTTTATTTTTATTCAATTTCCTTTTCTATTCAACTGCATTTTTTATTTAATTTCCAAATAGATCGTTAAGGTATTGTGGTTTCTTGAATGAACTTCGATTTTTATTTTTATTCAATTTCCTTTTCTATTCAACTTCCTTTTTTATTTAATTTCCAAATAGATCGTTAAGGTATTGTGGTTTCTTGAATGAACTTCCATTGTTAATTTTATGCAACTTCAATTTTTAATTTTATTCAACTTCAATTTTTATTCAATTTCCATTTCTATTCAACATCCTTTTTTATTTAATTTCCAAATAGATCGTTAAGGTAGAGTGGTTTCTTAAATGAACTTCCATTTTTAATTTTATGCAACTTCCATTTTTACTTTTATTCAACTTCCATTTTTACAATATTTCCTTTTCTATTTAACTTCCTTTGTTTATTTAATTTTCAAATAGATCGTTAAGGTATAGTGTTTTTTACAATGAACTTCTATTGTGAATCTTATGTAACTTCCATTTTTATTTTTATTCAATTTCCTTCGCTATTCAACTTCCTTTTTCATTTAATTTCCAAATAGATCGTTAACGTATAGTGGTTTCGTGAATGAACTTGCATTTTTAATTTTATCCAACTTCCATTTTTATTTTTATTCAACTTCTATTTTTATTCAATTTCCTTTTATATTCAAGTTTCTTTTTTATTTAATTTCCAAATAGATCGTTAAGGTACAGTGGTTCTTTGAATGAACTTCCATTTTGTATTTTGTGCAACTTCCATTTTTATTTTTAGTCAACTTCCATTTTTATTTATAGTCAACTTCTATTTTTATTTAATTTTCAAATAGATCATTAATGTATAGTGGTTTCTTGAATGAACTTCCATTTTTAATTTTTACAGCTTCCATTTTTATTTTTATTTCACTTCCATTTTTATTCAATTTCCATTTCTATTCAACTTCTTTTTTATTTAATTTCAAAATAGATCATTAAGATGTAGTGGTTTCTTGAATGAACTGCCATTTTTAATTTTATGCAATTTCCATTTTTATTTTTATTCTTATTCAAGTTTCATTTTTAATCAATTTCCAATTCCATTCAACTTTCTTTTTTATTTAATTTCAAAATAGATCGTTATGGTATAGTGGTTTATTGAATGAACTTCCATTTTTATTTTTATGCAACTTCTATTTTTATTTTTATTCAACTTCCATTTTTAATCAATTTTTCTATCTATTCAACTTCCTTTTTTATTTAATTTCCAAATAGATCGTTAAGATACAGTGGTTTCTTGAATGAACTTCCACTTTGTATTTTATGCAACTTCCATTTTTATTTTTATTTAATTTCCAAATAGATCGTTAAGGTATAGTGGTTTCTTGAATGAACTGGCATTTTTAATTTTATGCAATTTCCATTTTATTTTTATTCTTATTCATGTTTCATTTTTAATCAATTTCCATTTCTATTCAACTTTCTTTTTTTATTTAATTTCAAAATAGATCGTTATGGTATAGTGGTTTATTGAATGAACTTCCATTTTTATTTTTATGCAACTTCCATTTTTATTTTTATTCAACTTCCATTTTTAATCAATTTCCCTATCTATTCAACTTCCTTTTTTATTTAATTTCCAAATAGATCGTTAAGATACAGTGGTTTCTTGAATGAACTTCCTCTTTGTATTTTATGCAACTTCTATTTTTATTTTTATTCAACTTCCATTTTTATTTAATTTCCAAATAGATCGTTAAGGTATAGTGGTTTCTTGAATGAACTTCCATTTTTAATTTTATGCGGCTTCCATTTTCACTTTTATTTAACTTCCATTTTTATAGCGATCCTTGTTCTCGCTCCTTTGATTGTTGTATTCCGGACTTGGTTCTGTGGTTGATGGTTGTTATCTGTGTTACATTTTCATCCTTTAACTCTTAGTAATTGAGTTTAGAATTGTTTTGGGCATGTTTCGAACAGGTGGGTTGAGTTTTGGTCTCAAGTGTTGTTGCCCAGGTTTTTGGTGATCTGCTCGAGCGGGTCCCTTTGCGCTTGAGCGAAGTTTGCACACTTTCAGTATCTTGTGCGTCTGCAAAACTACTGCAGATGTGTTTTTCACGCTCGAGCGGGTTTCATTACGCTCGAGTGGGTCGCGCTCGAGCGAATATCTTTGCGCTCGAGCGGGTGTTCAATGTCTGTAAAAGTTCTGGGAGGATGTAATATACGCTCGAGCGGATTTCCTTTTTGCGCTCGAGCAGGTGGTGTTTTGTTTTGTGCCTTGGCGCTCGAGCGGGTCCTTTTGCGCTCGAGCGGGTCAAGTTTTTGTATTTGACGCTCGAGCGTCCTATTATCCGCTTGAGCAGGTCATGCGTATATCAGATCTGGACTGTGATATTTTAAATCAATTTTTACACTCTCTCTCTCTCTCTCTTACTTTTCAAAACCTCCATTAGAGAGCTCCTCTCTCTAAAAACACAACTTCTCTCTAAGGCTTGATCTAGTTTGAGTGATCCCCCACCCTTGTCCCTTTGTAAAAAGTGTGGAGCTTGGTGTGGGCTATCTATCAATCGATAATCTTGGGGTTTAGAGCATTTCAAATTTCTTCATCTTCTCCACTTGGTTTCATCTCTTGAAGTAGGGATAACTACTCATTTCTATGGTCTTTGACATAAACTATTGGTCATTTTGATGTAATGTTGAAGTTGGGTAATTTTGGGTGTTAGGGTTTCAAAATGAATAAAGAGGGGTTTTGTTCTTTTGATTCAAACATATGTGTTTTGGGTCTAAAAAGGGGGTTACTGATTGTTGTTGATAATATTTGGACCATTGGGTCAATGTTGAGAAAAAGGGGAAAATGCCATGTTTGGGTATATTTGGGTCATTAGTGTAATTAATGACATTTATTATGGAAATATGAAATTGAATGGAAATAATGAAATTGGCTCATTATGAGGTAGAATGGTGGAGTTGGATTCATTAATCACTCACCTTTGAAATTGTTGATATAATTATTATCTGTTTAGAAATAATTGCTTTGGGCTATCGATGGAGGATAGTCTTGATTGTTGTAGACATTGCATGATGATTAGGAGAATTAAAACTAATCAATTGAATATGTCATTGAATATGACGGTTGGAATAATACATCAAATTTATGTATTGATTGATTATGTATATGATGTGTTTATATGCATTGTGTTGTGTGGGAGGAGATAGGGGATGTGCTCCATGGTTTAGGAGGAGATAAGGGATGGACTCCTAAACCGGATATTATTTGGGAGGAGATAGGGGGTGGACTCCATTGATACAGCAAATATGTGTATCTATTGAAGTATTGATATAGCGAATATGTGTATCTATTGTGAAGTATAGAAGTGTTTTATTTGAGATTGATACAGCAAATCTGTGTATCATATGTGAAGTATGGAAGTGTTTTATGTGATATTTGATACAGCAAATATGTGTATATATTGTGAAGTATGGTAGTATGGTTGATATGAGCTGCGGTCTCTTGGGAATTGTTTGGCCAGGTTCTGAGCCATATTTATGAATCGAAAACCGGTTAAGTAAAGGAAAGAGGAATGAAACATGGACATATTGGTTATGAAATTGAAATGGATTATGAAATGATTTATGTGGGTTAAACATTTATGAAATGCTAATGTTTTAGTCTTTGCTCATAGTATGTTTAGCATATCTCTACTGGGCGTTGGCTCACCCTATATGGGACATCATTTTCAGGTTCAGGTATTATGCCGCCTCTGAGGTCTTAGCTTGGATGGTTGTGGGAGTTGAAGACTCTCTTGTTTATTTTTGTGATTATTTTGTGTATTACATGTAAATCAAGCCAAGGGCTTATTATGTATTTTGAGTTGGTACTCTCTTTTTGTAACCAAGTGTTGGCTTGGAAAATTGTAAGCCCGTGGGACATTTACTTTTGATGTCAACATGTAATACATTTGTAATGAATACTTTGATGAATGAAATTATGCTTTATTCTCTTATGTCTAAGCATGTCAAGATTGTATGATTTATGGGTTTATTTTGAGGGCGTTACAACTTGGTATCAGAGCGTACCGGGTTCGAATACTTTGGATACGCGAGAAGTGGTTAGTACCACAATGGGTTTGTCTCGCTTGTTAGAGACTTAGATGAAGTGTTATATGCTTATGTGATAACATGTTTACGTGACTACTTGGGTATGGGATTTAGTTTCTAGTATGTTGATTGGATCCTTTTCTGTGAGTCTTGTTGGAAAAGCACTTGATCAATGTTGTTTCTAACTGGAACTCTAGTAATGCCTCGGGACTATCATTATCCGGAAATGAAATTCGTAAGTGCTTATGTGATTATGTGCTTACGTGGAGTGAATTACTGTTGTCCATGCATTAGGACGCTAGTGTTATAGCTTCGGCACATTTCTGAATGTGCCGATGTTCTTCGTTACCATTATTAGGATGTCAGGACGAGGACGTGGTGGAGGCGAGGTATGCCTAGGAGGCAGGAGATGCCTATACCGGATGAGGTTTCGGCGTAGCAGGAGGGTGTTGATCAGGCCAATGTGGCCGAGCCAGTAGGTCAGTAGGCCATGGGCGCCTTAGCCCGCGAGATGGCAGGAGCTTTGAGGGAATCCTTGGGCATTCTCAGAGCTGAGAATCAGGTCCAGGCCCATGTTACTGAGGCAGGGCCTTCCTTTCTGAAGAGGGAGTTCTTCCGGTCTAACCCGGACGAGTTTGTAGGTGATCCAAAAGAGCCACTTAAGGTGGATGAATGGCTTGAACAGATGACAAAGACGTTTGAGATGCTTGGCATCGAGGATGAGGCTTTGAAGGTGACCTTGGCATCTTTCCAGTTGAAGGAAGATGCGGGTCAGTCGTGGAAGTTCATGAGAGGTCGTGTAGGAGGGACTTGGGAGGCCTTTGTAGATGCTTTCCAGGAGAAGTTCATGTCTCCAGCTGTCAGGGAGAAGTTGAGGGATCAGTTCTGCCAGCTTAAGCAGCTGAGTTCATCAGTGGCCGAGTTTGAGGCCGCATTTACTAGTTTATCCAGGTTTGCACCTGAGCTTATGGCGTCTGAAGAACACCGTTGTCTGGAATTTGAAAAGAAGTTGAGACACAGGCTCAAGATGAGAGTTAGGGGGTCTATGACCCGAGATTATGGGCGCCTTGTGGATGTTGTGACCCATATGGAGATTATGATGCAGGAGGAGGAGGAGAGGCAGAGAGGCTTCAAGAGGAGTCAGGATGGCCAGGGGAACGGCAGAAAGTAAAGGGGTCCTAACCCTCAGCAGTCCCAGGGTGCTGTTGCGAGATCTACTTTTCTAGTGCCAAGTGTAGGCTCTGGGAGGGGCAGTCAGGGAGACATCACCTGTTACAAATGTGGTTAGTTGGGCCACAAGTCTCCAGCTTGCCCGCAGAGGGGAGGAGGTCAGAGAGCAGCTTCATCTTCGCCACGACCTCAGAGCCAGAGTCAGGGCAGAGGCCAGCCGCTCTCTTGTTACCAGTGTGGTCAGGCGGGGCACCTGAAGAGATATTGCCCATAGTTGAGTGGCACATCTGGGTCGAGGCAGAGTTTTCAGCCAGCTCAGTCAGTTCAGGCCTCGAGGGCCAATCAGGGGCTTCATTGTCCCAGTCTGCGCAGCAGACTTTTGCTCCTAGAGGTGAGTAGGTAGATCAGGGGCCTACAGGGCGTGTATATGCTGTTACCGCGCAGGATTTAGTACCGGCTCCATTTGTTGTGAGAGGTACCTTTTTGTTTTGCAACTCGGTCACTAATATGTTGATTGATACGGGTGCATCCCATTCCTTTATATCTGCTGCATTTGCATCTGTTTTGGGTTTGGAGTTGGCGTAGTTAGCATCACCTATTTGTGTTGTGTCACCTGTTAGGGGTGAGTTAATTTTGAAACAAGGGTGTCGGGGATGTGATATAGAGGTCGCCGACCGCCGACTTCCATTTTCTTTTGTAGTTATGGCTATGTCGGGTTTTGATGTTATTTTGGGTATGGACTGGCTATCGTCATACCGGGCTGTTATTGATTGTTACTGCCAGAGGGTCACAGTATGTACCTTGAGCGGGGATTGTTTCCATTTCTTAGGAGATCGGGTTGGTAGTGTGTTGCCACCGGTGTATGATTCGCGAGGGCGGAGTGAGCTTAGTGGTCTTCTCGCTAGCTTTTTGAGTGGTGAATGTGATGAGACCCAGACTGTATTGTCGAGAGCGGTTTGTGAGTACTTGGACATTTTTCCCGAGGATCTTGTGAGTTTGCCACCACATCGAGAGATCGAGTTCTCTATTGACTTAGTGCCCGGCACGGCGCCGATTTCTATGGCACCTTATCATTTTCCCCAGCCGAGTTGAGTGAGTTGAAGATTCAGCTCCAAGAATTGCTAGATAAGGGCTTTATTCGCCCTAGTACTTCGCCGTGGGGAGCACCGACCCTCTTTGCTAAAAAGAAAGATGGTGCCTTGAGAATTTGCATCGATTACCAAAAATTGAATCGGGCTACGGTTAAGAATAAGTACCCTATGCCCCGTATAGATGATCTGTTTGACCAGTTGAAAGGGTCCCGTTGTTTCTCTAAGATAGACTTGAGATCGGGTTACCACCAGTTCAGGGTCAGGGAGGAGGATATCCCGAACATCGTTAAAGTATTGTGGTTTCTTGAATGAACTTGCATTTTTAATTTTATGCAACTTCCATTTTTATTTTTATTCAACTTCTATTTTTATTCAATTTCCTTCTCTATTCAACTTCATTTTTTATTTAATTTTGAAATAGATCGTTAAGGTATAGTTGTAATGAACTTCCATTTTTAATTTTATGCAACTTCCATTTTTATTTTTATTCAATTTCCTTTTCTATTCAACTTTCTTTTTTATTTAATTTCAAAATAGATCCTTAAGGTATAGTGGTTTCTTGAATGAACTTCCATTTTTAATTTTGTGCAACTTCCATATTTATTTTTATTCAACTTCCATTTTTAATCAATTTCCCTTTCTATTAAACTTCCTTTTTTATTAAATTTCCAAATAGATCGTTAAGGTATTGTTGTTTCTTGAATGAACTTCAATTTTTAATTTTATGCAACTTCCAATTTTATTTTTATTCAACTTCCATTTTTATTCAATTTCCTTTTCTTTTCAATTTTATTTTTTATTTAATTTCGGAATAGATCGTTAAGGTCTAGTGGTTTCTTGAATGAACTTCCATTTTTAATTTTATGCAACTTCTATTTTTATTTTGATTCCACATCCATTTTTATTCAATTTCTTTTTCTATTCAACTTCCTTTTTTATTTAGTTTCCAAATAGATCGAGAAGGTATAGTAGTTTCTTGAATGAACTTCCATTTTTAATTTTATGCAACTTCGATTTTTATTTTTATTCAACTTCCATTTTTATTCAATTTCTTTTTATATTCAACTTCCTTTCTTATTGAATTTCCGAATAGATCGTTAAAGTATAATGGTTTCTGGAATGAACTTCCATTTTTATTCAATATCTTTTTTATTTAACTTCCTTTTTTATTTAATTTCAAAATAGATCGTTAACGTATAGTTGTTTTTTGAATGAACTTCAGTTTTTAATTTTATCCAACATCAATTTTTATTTTGATTCAACTTCCATTCTTATTCAATTTCCTTTTCTATTCAATTTCCTTTTAATTTTTAATTTCCAAATAGATTGTTAAGGTATACTGGTATCTTGAATGAACTTCGATTTTTATTTTTATTCTGCTTCCAATTTTAGTCAATTTCCCTTTCTATTCAACTTACATTTTTATTTATTTTCCAAAAAGATCGTTAAGATATTGTGGTTTCTTGAACGAACTTCCATTTTTAATTTTATGCAACATCTATTTTTCCTTTTATTCAACTTCCATTTTTATTCAATTTCTTTTTCTATTCACTTTCATTTTTTATTTAATTTCGAAACAGATCGTTAAGGTATAATTATTTCTGGAATGAACTTCCATTTTTAATTTTATGCAACTTCCATTTTTATTTTTATTCAACTTCCATTTTTATTCAATTTCCTTTTCTATTCAATTTCTTTTTTTGTTTAATTTCAAAATAGATCGTTAAGGTATACTGGTTTCTTTAAAGAACTTCCATTTTTAATATTATGCAACTTCCATGTTTATTTTTATTCAACTTTAGTTTTTAATCAATTTCCCTTTCTATTAAACTTTCTTTTTTATTTAATTTCCAAATAGATCGTTAAGGTATTGTGGTTTCTTGAATGAACTTCAATTTTTAATTTTATGCAACTTCCAATTTTATTTTTATTCAACTTCCATTTTTATTCAATTTCCTTTTCTTTTCAATTTTATTTTTTATTTAATTTCGGAATAGATCGTTAAGGTATAGTGGTTTCTTGAATGAACTTCCATTTTTAATTTTATGCAACTTCTATTTTTATTTTTATTCCACTTCCACTTTTATTCAATTTCCTTTTGTATTCAGCTTCCTTTTTTATTTAGTTTCCAAATGGATCATTAAGATATAGTGGTTTGTTGAATGACTTTCAATTTTTAATTTTATGCAACTTCCATTTTTATTTTTGTTCAACTTTCATTTTTCTTCAATTTCTTTTTATATTCAACTTCCTTTCTTATTTAATTTCCGAATAGATCGTTTAAGTATAATGGTTTCTGGAATGAACATCATTTTTATTCAATATCTTTTTTAGTTAACTTCTATTTTTATTTAATTTCCAAATAGATCGTTAACGTATAGTTGTTTCTTGAATGAACTTCAGTTTTTAATTTTATCCAACTTCAATTTTTATTTTGATTCAACTTCTATTCTTATTCAATTTTTTTTTTTTCGATTCACTTTCCTTTTAATTTTTAATTCCCAAATAGATTGTTAAGGTATAGTGGTATCTTGAATGAACTTCGATTTTTATTTTTATTCAGCTTCCATTTTTAGCCAATTTCCTTTTTATTCAACTTACTTTTTTATTTATTTTCCAAAAAGATCGTTAAGGTATTGTAGTTTCTTTAATGAACTTCCATAATGAACTTCCATTTTTAATTTTATGCAACTTCCATTTTTATTCAATTTTCATTTCTTTTCAACTTCTTTTTTATTTAATTTCAAAATAGATTGTTAAGGTATAGTGGTTTCTTGAATGAACTTCCATTTTTAATCAATTTCCCTTTCTATTCAACTTCCATTTTATTTAATTTCCAAACAGATCGTTATGGTATTGTGGTTTCTTGAATGAACTTTAATTTTAAATTTTATGCAACTTCCAATTTTATTTTTATTCAACTTTCATTTTTATTCAATTTCCTTTTCTTTTCAATTTTATTTTTTGTTTAATTTCAGAATAGATCGTTAAGGTATAGTGGTTTCTTGAATGAACTTCCATTTTTAATTTTATGCAACTTCTATTTTTATTTTTATTCCACTTCCATTTTTATTCAATTTCCTTTTCCATTCAACTTCCTTTTTTATTTAGTTTCCAAATAGATCGTTAAGGTATAGTGGTTTCTTGAATGAACTTCCATTTTTATTTTTATTCAACTTCCATTTTTATTCAATTTCTTATTATATTCAACTTCCTTTCTTATTTAATTTCCGAATAGATCGTTAAAGTATAATGGTTTCTGGAATAAACCTCCATTTTTATTCAATATCTTTTTATTTAATTTCCACATAGATCGTTAACGTATAATTGTTTCTTGAATGAACTTCTGTTTTTAATTTTATCCAACTTCAATTTTTATTTTGATTCAAATTTCATTCTAATTCAATTTCCTTTTCTATTCTATTTCCTTTTAATTTTTAATTTCCAAATAGATTGTTAAGGTATAGTGGTATCTAGAATGAACTTTGATTTTTATTTTTATTCAGCTTCCATTTTTAGTCAATTTCCCTTTCTATTCAACTTACTTTTTTATTTATTTTCCAAAAAGATTGTTAAGGTATTGTGGTTTCTTGAATGAACTTCCATTTTAAATTTTATGCAACTACCATTTTTATTTTTATTCAACTTCCATTTTTATTCAATTTCCTTTTCTACTCAACTTCATTTTTTATTTAAGTTCGAAATAGATCGTTAATGTATAGTTGTTTCTTGAATGAACTTCGATTTTTATTTTTATTTAATTTCCTTTTCTATTCAACTTTCTTTTTTATTTAATTTTAAAATAGATCCATAAGGTATAATGGTTTCTTGAATGAACTTCCATTTTTAATTTTGTGCAACTTCCATACTTATTTTTATTCAACTTCCATTTTTATTTAATTTCCAAATAGATCGGTAAGGTATTGTGGTTTCTTGAATGAACTTCAATTTTTAATTTTATGCAACTTCCAATTTTATTTTTATTCAACTTCCATTTTTATTCAATTTCCTTTTCTTTTCAATTTTATTTTTTATTTAATTTCGGAATAGATCGTTATGGTATAGTGGTTTCTTGAATGAACTTCCATTTTTAATTTTATGCAACTTCTATTTTTATTTTTATTCCACTTCCATTTGTATTCAATTTCATTTTCTATTCAACTTCCTTTTTTATTTAGTTTCCAAATAGATCGTTAAGGTATAATGGTTTATTGAATGAACTTCCATTTTTAATTTTATGCAACTTTCATTTTTATTTTTATTCAATTTCCATTTTTATTCAATTTCTTTTTATATTCAACTTCCATTCTTATTTAATTTCCGAATAGATCGTTAAAGTATAATGATTTCTGGAATGAACTTCCATTTTTATTCAATATCTTTTTTTTTAACTTCCTTTTTTATTTAATTTCCAAATAGATCGTTAACGTATAGTTGTTTCTTGAATGAACTTCAGTTTTTATTTTTATCCAACTTCAATTTTTATTTTGATTGAACTTCCATTCTTATTTAATTTCCTTTTCTTGTCAATTTCGTTTTAATTTTTAATTCCCAAGTAGATTGTTAAGGTATAGTGGTATCTTGAATGAACTTCGATTTTTCTTTTTACTCAGCTTCCATTTTTAGTCAATTTCCCTTTCTATTCAACTTACTTTTTTATTTATTTTCCAAAAAGATCGTTTAGGTATTGTGGTTTTTTGAATGAACTTCCATTTTTAATTTTATGCAACTTCCATTTTTATTTTTATGCAACTTCCATTTTTATTTTTATTCAGCTTCCATTTTTATTCAATTTCCTTTTCTATTCAACTTCATTTTTTATGTAATTTCGAAACAGATAGTTAAGGTATAGTTGTTTCTTGAATGAACTTCCATTTTTAATTTTATGCAACTTCTATTTTTATTTTTATTCCACTTCCATTTTTATTCAATTTTCTTTTCTATTCAACTTCCATTTTTAATTTTATGTAACTTCCATTTTTGTTTGTATTGAAGTTTCATTTGTATTCAATTTCTTTCGCTATTGAACTTCCTGTTTTACTTAATTTCCAAATAGATCGTTAAGGAATAGTGGTTTATTGAATGAACTTTTATTTTTAATTTTCTGCAACTTCCATTTTTATTTTCATTCAACTTTCATTTTTATTCAATTTCCTTTTCGAATCAACTTTCTTTTTTATTTAATTTCCAAATATATCATTAAAGTGCAGTGGTTTCTTGAATGAACTTCCACTTTGTATTTTATCCAAATTCCATTTCTATTTCTATTCAACTTCCTTTTTTATTTAATTTCAAAATAGATCGTTAAGGTATAGTGGTTTCTTGAATGAACTGCCATTTTTAATTTTTTGCAACTTCCATTTTTTTTTATTCAACTTCCATTTTCAATCAGTTTCCCTTTCTATTCAATTTCCTTTTTTATTTAATTTCCAAATAGATCGTTAAGGTATTGTGGTTTCTTGAATGAACTTCCATTTTTAATTTTATGCAACTTCGAATTTTATTTTTCTTCAACTTCCATTTTCATTCAATTTCCTTTTCTATTCAACTTCATTTTTTATTTAATTTCGAAATAGATCGTTAAGGTATAGTGGTTTCTTGAATGAACTTCCATTTTTAATTTTATGCAACTTCTATTTTTGTTTTTATTCCACTTCCATTTTTATTCAATTTCCTTTTCTATTCAACTTCCTTTTTTATTTAGTTTCCAAAAAGATCGTTAAGGTATAGTGGTTTCTTGATTGAACTTCCATTTTTAATTTTATGCAACTTCCATTTTAATTTTTATTCGACTTCCATTTTTATTCAATTTCATTTTCTATTCAACTTCCTTTTTTATTTAATTTCAAAATAGATCGTTAAGGTATAGTGGTTTCTTGAATGAATTTCCATTTTTAATTTTATGCAACTTCCATTTTTATTTTTTTTCAACTTCCATTTTCAATCAATTTGCCTTTCTATTCAACTTTCTTTTTTATTTAATTTCCAGATTGTAACGCCCTCAAAAAAAACATAAAACCCATCATTTTAGACATGCAATGATATAAGAGAAATCAACACCTTTCTATTCATCAGAGTAGTTCTTACAACAGTATTACATGTTAACAACAAAAGCAAATGCCCTACGGGCTTACAACTTTCCAAGTCAACACTTGGTTACAAAAAGAAGTACTAACTCTATACAAAATAAGCCCTTGGCTTGATATACATGTAATACAAACAAAATAATCAAAAGAAAAGTCTTCAACTCCCATAACCATCCAAGCTATGTCCTTGGAGGTGGCATGCTACCTGAACCTGAAAACGATATCCCATATAGGGTGAGCCAACAACCAGTAGAGATATGCTAAACACAATATGAACAGTAACTAAGACATTAGCAATTGATAAATGTTTGACTCATATAAATCAATTCACACCCCATTTTCATTACAAGACTATGTGCCCATGTTTCACTTCATTATCCATTTCTTATCAAATTCACGATTCACAACTACGGCTCAGAACCTAGCCAATAATTTATATGAGACAGTAACTCATATTAAATATTTTCCATTTCACACCAGATAAGCATACTAGCTATATCAACACTTCCATAGATAAGCATATGAGCTATATCAACACATCATTAGATAAGCATAAGAGCTGTATCAACGGAGTCCATCCCCTATCTCCTCCCAAACACTGTCCGGTTTAGAGGTCCATCCCCTATCTTCCCCTAAACCGCGGAGTACATTCCCTATCTCCTCCCGCACAACACAATGTATATACACATAGGTCATATACATAATCAATCAATACATAAAATCAATGTATTCAATCAACCGTCATATTCCATGACACATTCAATTGATAAGGCTTAGTTTACCAAATCGTCATGCATTGTTTACAACAATCAAGACTACCCTCCACGGGTAGCCCAAAGCAATTATTTCTATACAGATAATAAATGCGTCAACAGATAATTTATCAACATTTCCAAAAGTGAGCGATTAATAAATCCAACTTCACTAATCCATCTCATAATGAGCCAATTTTATTATGTTCAACTCAATTCCATAATTTCCCAACAAATGTCATTAATTATACTAATGACACAAATATATCCAAACATGGCATAATTCCCCTTATTCTCAAAATTGACTCCAAGAGTCCATATATCACTAACAACATCAACATACTCATTTTGAAACCCAAATACATATTTATGGTCCAAAATAAACAAAACCCTCTTTTCAAAATTGTACATTTGAAACCCTAGTTTCCAAAACCCAAAACCATTTATACAAAAACTCAATGTCTAGGTCAAAACTCATAAGTGTGAGTAGGAATCCCTACCTCAAGTTCGGAGCCCAAGGGAAGAAGATGAAGAAATTGAAGATGCTCCAAATCCTAAAATTTTCGGATCAAAAGATAGCCCTCGACGATCAACACAACTTTTACAAAGGCCCAAGGTGAGGAAATCACTCCTACTAGATCAATACTTAGAGAGAAGTTGAGTTTTAGTGAGAGAAGCTCTCAAATGGCTTTTTAGGAAAAGTAAGAGAGAGAAAGGATGTTGAAAAGTGATTCAAAAATGGGATCCCGAAGTTGTTATAAAAATCGCCCCGCTCGAGCACGGAAACCCCCGCTCGAGCGTCACTCACAGACTCACGCTCGAGCGTCCAAACCCCCGCTCGAGCGCCGGATACACGCTCCCAGAACTTTTGCTGAACCAGGTCCCCGCTCGAGTGTCACACACAAACTCACGCTCGAGCGTCAAAACGCCCGCTCGAGCTTCGAACTCTGCAGAGGAAATACTGGGAGATGGATTTTCCCGCTCGAGTGCCAAAAGCTCCGCTCGAGCGTGGAGACTAAAATCTGGGCAACTACCTTTGGTTTCTAAGCTCAACCAACCTGTTTCAAACCTGCACAACACAACCCAGGACTCAAATACAGAGAGTAAGAGATGTAAACAAGATATAAACAACTGCTAACATCCACAGAACCAAGTCTGGATCACTGTACAACAAGGGGTAAAACCCGGGATCGATAGATCGTTAAGGTATATTGGTTTCTTGAATAAACTTTCGTTTTTAATTTTATGCAACTTCCATTTTTACTTTTATTCAACTTCCATTTTTATACTATTTCCTTTTCTATTCAACTTCCTTTTTTATTTAATTTTCAAACAGATCGTTAAGGTATAATGTTTTCTAGAATGCACTTCCATTGTGAATTTTAGGCAACTTCCATTTTTACTTTTTTTCAAGTTCCATTTGTATTCAATTTCCTTCTCTATTCAACATCCTTTTTTATTTAATTTCCAAATAGATTGTTAAGGTATAGTAGTTTCTCAAATGAACTTCCATTTTTAATTTTATGCAACTTCCATTTTTATTTTTATTCAACTTCCATTTTTATTCAATTTCCTTTTATATTCAACTTCCTTTTTTATTTAATTTCCAAATAGATCGTTAAGATATTGTGGTTTCTTGAATGAACTTCCATTATTAATTTTATGCAACTTCCATTTTTAATTTTATTCAACTTCAGTTTTTATTCAATTTCCATTTCTATTCAACATCCTTTTTTATTTACTTTCCAAATAGATCGTTAAGGTATAGTGGTTTCTGGAATAAACTTCCGTTTTTAATTTTATGCAACTTCCATTTTTACTTTTATTCAACTTCCATTTTTATACTATTTACTTTTCTATTGCACTTCCTTTTTTATTTAATTTTCAAGTAGATCGTTAAGGTATAGTGGTTTCATGAATGAACTTCCATTTGTGAATTTTATGCAACTTCCATTTTTATTTTTATTCAAGTTCCAGTTGTATTCAATTTCCCTCTCTATTCAACTTCCTTTTTTATTTAATTTCCAAAGAGATCGTTAAGGTGTAGTGGTTTCTTGAATGAACTTCGATTTTTATTTTTATTCAACTTCCATTTTTATTGAATTTCCTTTTTCTATTCAGCTTCCTTTTTTATTTAATTTCCAAATAGATCGTTAAGGTATAGTGGTTTCTTGAATGAATTTCCACTGTCAATTTTATGCAACTTCCATTTTTATTTTTATTCAACTTCTATTTTTATTCAATTTTCTTTTCTATTCAACTTCCTTTTTTATTTAATTTCAAAATTGATCGTTAAGGTATAGTCGTTTCTTGAATGAACTGCCATTTTTATTTTTATGCAACTTCCTGTTTTATTTTTATTCGACTTACATTTTTATTAAATTTCCTTTTCTATTCAACTTCCGTTTTTATTTAATTTCGAAATAGATCGTTAAGGTATAGTGGTTTCTTGAATGAACTTTCATTTTTAATTTTATGCAACTTCCATTTTTATTTTTATTCAACTTCCATTTTTATTCAATTTCCTTTTCTATGCAACTTCCTTTTTTATTTAATTTCCAAGTAGATCGTTAAGGTATAGTGGATTCTTAAATGAATTTCAATTGTTAATTTTATGCAACTTCCATTTTTATTTTTTTTTTAACTTCCATTTTTATTCAATTTTCTTTTTTATTCAACTTCATATTTTATTTAATTTCCAAATAAATCGTTAAGGTATAGTGGTTTCTTGAATGAACTTCCATTTTTAATTTTTTGAAACTTCCATTTTTATTCAATTTCCTTTTCTATTTGACTTTTTTTTTATTTAATTTCCAAATATATCGTTAAAGTACAGTGGTTTCTTGAATGAACTTCCATTTTGTATTTTATGCAACTTCCATTTTTATTTTTATTCAACTTCCATTTTTATTTAATTTCCAAATAGATCGTTAAGGTATAGTGGTTTCTTGAATTAACTTCCATTTTTAATTTTTTGCAGCTTCCATTTTTAATTTTATTCCATTTCTATTTTTATGCAATTTCCATTTCTATTCAACTTCATTTTTTATTTAATTTCCAGGTAGATCGTTAAGGTATAGTGGTTTCTTGAGTGAACTTCCATTTTAATTTTTATTCAACTTCATTTTCTATTCAACTTCATTTTTTATTTAATTTCAAAATAGGTCGTTAAGGTATAGTGGTTTCTTGAATGAACTGCCATTTTAAATTTTATGCAACTTCCGTTTTTATTTTTATTCAACTTCCATTTTTAATCGATTTCCCTTTCTATTCAACTTCCTTTTTTATTTAATTTCCAAATAGATCGTTAAGGTATTGTGGTTTCTTCAATGAACTTCAATTTTTAATTTTTTGCAACTTTGAATTTTATTTTTATTCAACTTCCATTTTTATTGAATTTCCTTTTCTATTCAACATCATTTTTTATTTAATTTCGAAATAGATCGTTAAGGTATAGTCGTTTTTTGAATGAACTTCCATTTTTTATTTTGTGCAACTTCTATTTTTATTTTTATTCCACTTCCATTTTTATTCAATTTCCTTTTCTATTCAACTTCATTTTTTGTTTAATTTCCAAATAAATCGTTAAGGTATAGTGGTTTCTTAAATGAACTTCCATTTTTAATTTTATGCAACTTCGATTTTTATTTTTATTCAACTTCCATTTTTATTCAATTTTTTTTTTCTATTCAACTTCCTTTTTTATTTAATTTCCAAATAGATCGTTGAGGTATAGTGGTTTCTTAAATAAACGTCGATTTTTATTTTTATTCAACTTCTATTTTTATTCAATTTCCATTTCTATTCAAGTTCCTTATTTATTTAATTTCGAAATATATCGTTAAGGTTTTGTGGTTTCTTGAATGAATTTCCATCGTTAATTTTGTGCAACTTCTATTTTTAATTTTATTCAACTTTAATTTTTATTCAATTTCCATTTCTATTCAACTTCCTTTTTTATTTAATTTCCAGATAGATCGTTAAGGTATAGTGGTTTGTTGAATAAACTTTCGTTTTTAATTTTATACAACTTCCATTTTAACTTTTATTCAACTTCATTTTTTATTTAATTTTCAAACAGATCGTTAAGGTATAATGTTTTCTAGAATGAACTTCTATTATGAATTTTATGCAACGTCCATTTTTATTTTTTGTCAACTTCCATTTGTATTCAATTTCCTTCTCTGTTCAACATCCTTTTTTATTTAATTTCCAAATAGATCGTTAAGGTATAGTAGTTTCTTGAATGAACTTCCATTTTTAATTTTATGCCACTTCTATTTTTATATTTATTCAACTTCTTTTTTTATTCAATTTCCTTTTTTGTTTAACTTCCTTTTTATTTAATTTCCAAATAGATCGTTAAGGTATATTGGTTTCTTAAATGAACTTTCATTTTTAGTTCTATACAACTTCCATTTTTACTTTTATTCAACTTCCATTTTTATACTACTTCATTTTCTATACAACTACCTTTTTTATTTCATTTTCAAATAGATTGTTAAGGTATAGTGGTTTCTTGAATGAACTTCCATTTTTAATTTTATGCAACTTGCATTTTTACTTTTATTCAACTTCCATTTTTATTCAATTTCTTTTTCTATTCAACTTCCTTTTTTATTTAATTTTCAAATAGATCGTTAAGGTATAGTGGTTTCTTCAATGAACTTCTATTCTGAATTTTATACAACTTCCATTTCTATTTTTATTCAAGTTCTAGTTGTATTCAATTTCATTCTCTATTCAGCTTCCTTTTTTATTTAATTTCCAAATAGATCGTTAAGGTGTAGTGGTTTCTTGAATGAATTTCGATTTTTATTTTAATCAACTTCCATTTTTATTCAATTTCCTTTTTCTATTTAACTTCCTTTTTTATTTAATTTCCAAATAGATCGTTAGGGTATTGTGGCTTCTTGAATGAACTTCCATTGTGAATTTTATGCAACTTCCATTTTTATTAAATTTTCTTTTCTATTCAACTTCCTTGTTTATTTAATTTCAAAATAGATCGTTAAGGTATAGTGGTTTCTCCAATGAACTGCCATTTTTAATTTTATGCAACTTCCTTTTTTATTTTTATTCAACTTACATTTTTATTAAATTTCCTTTTCCATTCAACTTCCATTTTTATTTAATTTCCAAATAGATCGTTAAGGTATAGTGGTTTCTTGAATGAACTTCCATTTTTAATTTTATGTAACTTCCATTTTTATTTTTATTCAACTTCTATTTTTATTCAATTTCTTTTTCTATTCAACTTCCTTTTTTATTTAATTTCCAAGTAGATCGTTAAGGTATAGTGGTTTCTTGAATAAACTTCCATTGTTAACTTTATGCTACTTCCATTTTTATTTTTATTCAACTTTCATTTTTATTCAATTTTCTTTTCTATTCAACTTCATTTTTTATTTAATTTCCAAATAGATCGTTAAGTTATAGTGGTTTCTTGAATGAGCTTCCATTCTTATTTTTATTCCACTTTCATTTTTATTCAATTTCCTTTTCTATTCAACTTCCTTTTTTATTTAGTTTCCAAATAGATCGTTATGGTATGGTGGTTTCTGGAATGAACTTCCATTTTTAATTTTATGCAACTTCCATTTTTATTTTTATTCAATTTTCTTTTCTATTCAACTTCCTTTTCTATTCAACTTCATTTTTTATTTAATTTCCAAATAGATTGTTAAGGTATACTGGTTTCTTGAATAAACTTCCATTGTTAATTTTATGCAACTTCCATTTTTAGTTTTATTAATCTTCTATTTTTATTCAATTTTCTTTTCTATTCAACTTCCTTTTTTATTTAATTTCCAAATATATTGTTAAAGTACAGTGGTTTCTTGAATGAACTTCCACTTTGTATTTTATGCAACTTCCATTTTTATTTTTATTCAACTTGCATATTTATTTAATTTCCAAATAGATCGTTAAGGTATAGTGGTTTCTTAAATAAACTTCCATTTTTAATTTTTTGCGGCTTCCATTTTTATTTTTATTCCATTTCCATTTTTATTCAATTTCCTTTTCTTTTCAACTTCTTTTTTTATTTAATTTCCAAATAGATCGTTAAGGTATAGTGGTTTCTTGAATGAACTACCATTTTAATTTTTATTCAACTTCCATTTTTATTCATTTTCATTTTCTATTCAACTTCCTTTTTTATTTAATTTCAAAATAGATCGTTAAGGTATAGTGGGTTATTCAATGAACTTCCATTTTTAATTTTATACAACTTCCATTTTTATTTTTATTCAACTTCCATTTTAATCAATTTCCCTTTCTATTCAACTTCCTTTTTTATTTAATTTTGAAGTAGATCGTTAAGGTATTGTGGTTTCTTGAATGAATTGCAATTTTTAATTTTATGCAACTTCTAATTTTATTTTTATTCAACTTCCATTTTTATTGAATTTGCTTTTCTATTCAACTTCATTTTTTATTTAATTTCGAAAGAGATCGATAAGGTATAGTCGTTTCTTGAATGAACTTCCATTTTTAATTTTATGCAACTTCTATTTTTATTCCACTTCCATTTTTATTCAATTTTCTTTTCTATTCAACTTTCTTTTTTGTTTAATTTCCAAATAGATCGTTAAGGTATAGTGGTTTTTTAAATGAATTTCCATTTTTAATTTTATGCTACTTCGATTTTTATTTTTATTCAACTTCCATTTTTATTCAATTTGTTTTTCTATTCAACTTCCTTTTTTATTTAATTTCCAAATAGATCGTTAAGGTATAGTGGTTTCTTAAATAAACTTCGATTTTTATTTTTATTCAACATCCATTTTTATTCAATTTTCATTTCTATTCAACTTCCTTTTTTATTTAATTTCGAAATATATCGTTAAGGTATTGTGGTTTCTTGAATGAATTTCCATCGTTAATTTTGTGCAACTTCCATTTTTAATTTTATTCAACTTTAATTTTTATTCAATATCCATTTCTATTCAACTTCCTTTTTTATTTAATTTCCAGATAGATCGTTAAGGTATAGTGGTTTCTTGAATAAACTTTCGTTTTTAATTTTATGCAACTTCCATTTTAACTTTTATTCAACTTCCATTTTTATACTATATTCTTTTCTATTCAACTTCCTTTTTTATTTAATTTTCAAACAGATCGTTAAGGTATAATGTTTTCTAGAATGAACTTCCATTATGAATTTTATGCAACTTCCATTTTTATTTTTTGTCAACTTCCATTTGTATTCAATTTCCTTCTCTGTTCAACATCCTTTTTTATTTAATTTCCAAATAGATCGTTAAGGTGCAGTAGTTTCTTGAATGGCCATCCATTTCTAATTTTATGCAATTTCTATTTTTATATTTATTCAACTTCTTTTTTTATTCAATTTTCTTTTTTATTTAACTTCCTATTTTATTTAATTTCCAAATAGATCGTTAAGGTATATTGGTTTCTTAAATGAACTTTCATTTTTAATTCTATACAACTTCCATTTTTACTTTTATTCAACTTCCATTTTTATACTATATTCTTTTCTATTCAACTTCCTTTTTTATTTAATTTTCAAATAGATCGTTAAGGTATAATGTTTTCTAGAATGAACTTCCATTATGAATTTTATGCAACTTCCATTTTTATTTTTTGTCAACTTCCATTTGTATTCAATTTCCTTCTCTGTTCAACATCCTTTTTTATTTAATTTCCAAATAGATCGTTAAGGTACAGTAGTTTCTTGAATGGCCATCCATTTCTAATTTTATGCAATTTCTATTTTTATATTTATTCAACTTCTTTTTTTATTCAATTTTCTTTTTTATTTAACTTCCTATTTTATTTAATTTCCAAATAGATCGTTAAGGTATATTGGTTTCTTAAATGAACTTTCATTTTTAATTCTATACAACTTCCATTTTTACTTTTATTCAACTTCCATTTTTATACTATTTCCTTTTCTATACAACTACTTTTTTTTATTTAATTTTCAAATAGATCGTTAAGGTATAGTGGTTTCTTGAATGAACTTCCGGTTTTAATTTTATGCAACTTGCATTTTTACTTTTATTCAACTTCCATTTTTATTCAATTTCCTTTTCTATTCAATTTCCTTTTTTATTTAATTTTCAAATAGATCATTAAGGTATAGTGGTTTCTTCAACGAACTTCCATTGTGAATTTTATGCAACTTCCATTTTTATTTTTATTCAAGTTCTAGTTGTATTCAATTTCCTTCTCTATTCAACTTCCTTTTTTATTTAATTTCCAAATGGACCGTTAAGGTGTAGTGGTTTCTTGAATGAACTTCGATTTTTATTTTAATTCAACGTCCATTTTTATTCAATTTCCTTTTTCTATTCAACTACCTTTTTTATTTAATTTCCAAATAAATCGTTAGGGTATTGTGGTTTCTTGAATGAACTTCCATTGTGAATTTTATGAAACTTCCATTGTTATTTTTATTCAACTTCCATTTTTATTCAATTTTCTTTTCTATTCAACTTCCTTTTTTATTTAATTTCAAAATAGATCGTTAAGGTATAGTGGTTTCTCCAATGAACTGCCATTTTTAATTTTATGCAACTTCCTTTTTTATTTTTATTCAACTTACATTTTTATTAAATTTCCTTTTCTATTCAACTTCCGTTTTTATTTAATTTGTAAATAGATCGTTAAGGTATAGTGGTTTCTTGAATGAACTTCCATTTTCAATTTTATGCAACTTCCATTTTTATTTTTATTCAATTTCCATTTTTATTCAATTTTCTTTTCTATTCAATTTTCTTTTTTATTTAATTTCCAAGTAGATCGTTAAGGTATAGTGTTTCTTGAATGAACTTCTATTGTTAACTTTATGCTACTTCCATTTTTATTTTTATTCAACTTCCATTTTTATTCAATTTCCTTTTCTATTCAACTTCATTTTTTATTTAATTTTCAAACAGATCGTTAAGGTATAGTGGTTTGTTCATAAAACTTCCATTCTTATTTTTATTTCACTTCCATTTTTATTCAATTTCCTTTTCTATTCAACTTCTTTTTTATTTAGTTTCCAAATAGATCGTTATGGTATAGTAGTTTCTTGAATGAACTTCCATTTTTAATTTTTTGCAACTTCCATTTTTATTTTTGTTCAATTTTCTTTTCTATTCAACTTTCTTTTTTATTTAATTTCCAAATAGATCTTAAAGGTATAGTGGTTTCTAGAATGAACTTCGATTTTTATTTTTATTCAACTTCCATTTTTATTCAATTTCCTTTTCTATTCAACTTCCTTTTTTATTTAATTTCCAAATAGGTCGTTAAGGTATATTGGTTTCTTGAATGAACTTCCATTGTTAATTTTATACAACTTCCATTTTTAATTTTATTCAACTTCAGTTTTTATTCAATTTCCATTTGTATTCAACATCCTTTTTTATTTAATTTCTTAATAGATCGTTAAGGTATAGTGGTTTCTTGAATGAACTTCCGTTTTTAAATTTATGCAACTTCCATTTTTATACTATTTCTTTTTCTATTCAACTTCATTTTTTATTTATTTTTCAAATAGATTGTTAAGGTGTATTGGTTTCTTAAATGAACTTACATTGTGAATTTTATGCAACTTCCATTTTTATTTTTATTCAAGTTCCATTTGTATTCAATTTGCTTCTCTATTCAACTTCATTTTTTATTTAATTTCAAAATAGATCGTTAAGGTATAGTGGTTTCTTGAATGAACATCCGATTGTAATTTTATGCAACTTCCATTTTTATTTTTATTCAACTTCCATTTTATTTAATTTCCAAATAGATCGTTAAGTTATAGTGGTTTCTTGAATGAACTTTCATTTTTAATTTTATGCAACTTCCATTTTTATTTTTATTCAACTTCCTTTTTTATTTAATTTCCAAATAGATTGTTCAGGTATAGTGGTTTTTTGAATGAACTTTCATTTTTAATTTTATGCAACTTCTATTTTTATTTTTATTCCACTTCCATTTTTATTCAATTTCCTTTTCTATTCAACTTCCTTTTTTATTTAGTTTCCAAATAGGTCGTTTACACGGAAAAACTTGAACTTAAGGTAGAGGAGGTGGATGGAGTTTATTGAAGATTACGACTTCGAGTTACATTACCATCCGGGGAAGGCCCAATGTTGTGGCCGATGCCCTTAGCAGGAAATCCATTAGTGAGGTAGCTTGTATAGCCATCCGAGAGTGGGAAATGTTGGGTGCACTTGGCGAGTTTGATTTGCTTCTGGGCGAATCTGTTGAGTCTGCGACCTTGTTTTCGGTAGTTGCGCAGCCTACACTTGTGAATCGAGTGTTAGAGGCACAGAGAAGTGACCTTGAGGTAGAATCCCTCCGGGAGAAGATCTCCAGCGGAAAGGTTGAGAAGGGTTTGACTCTGTATCCCCACCTGAATGTGAGGTACCGAGATCGTTTGTTTGTGCCGGAGTCTTGCCGAGATGAAGTACTCCGAGAGTTTCACCATTCACGCCTTGCGGTGCATCCGGGAGGCACTAAGATGTATCGTGATTTGGGTCGCCAGTTTTGGTGGCGGGGTATGAAGAAGGATGTGGTATTTTTTGCATCTAAGTGCCTCACTTTTCAGCAAGTGAAGGCCGAGCATCAGAGGCTAGCGGGTTTGTTGCAACCCTTGCCTATTGCCGAGTGGAAGTGGGAGCATGTCATGATGGACTTCGTTGTAGGTCTTTCGAGGACTTAACGGGGTAGTGATGCTATTTGGGTGGTTGTAGATCGATTGACTAAGTCGGCGCACTTTATTCCTATGCGCGTGAGAGATTCGGTAGATCATCTTGCCGACTTGTATATTCAGGACATAGTGAGGTTGTACGGGGTCCCAGTGTCGATCGTCTCAGATAGAGATCCACGTTTTACTGCTAGGTTGTGGCAGAGTTTGCAGAGTGCCTTGGGCACTAGATTGACCTTTAGCACGACTTATTATCCTCAGACTGACGGGCAGTCTGAGCATACTATTCAAATCCTTGAGGATATGCTTCGAGGCTGTGTCCTTGACTTTAGTGGGTCGTGGGAGAGGCACTTGCTCTTAGTGGAACTTTCCTACAACAACAGTTTCCAATCGAGTATTGGTATGGCACCGTTTGAGGCCTTGTATGGCCAACCGTGTAGGTCTCCATTGTATTGGACCGAGGTGGGTAATGCACCTTTGTTGGGCCTGGAGTTGGTGCGAGAAACGACGGAGAAAGTTGAGCTTATCCGTAAGAGGCTTGTTACAGCCCAGAGTTGCCAAAAGAGTTATGCCGACCGCAGGAGGAGGCCTTTGGCATTTGAGGCGGGTGATCACGTCTTTCTGAAAATATCACCTAGGCGGGGTTTGATGAGGTTTGGGAAGAGTGGGAAGTTATCCCCTCGATTTATTGGCCCTTTCGAGATCCTTGAGAGGATTGGCGAGGTTGCCTACTGTTTAGCTTTACCGCCGCAGTTGTCCGGGGTGCATGACATGTTTCATGTTAGTATGCTTCGGAAGTATGAGCCGGATCCGTCACATGTGTTGGATTGGAACGACTTAGAGGTTGATGAGGATGCCTCATATGAGGAGAGACCGGTGCGGGTCTTGGATAGTTGGGATCAAGTCTTGCTAGGCAAGACCATTTCCTTGGTAAAAGTTTTGTGGAAACATTACGGGGTGGAGGAAGCCACTTGGGAACGTGACTTGGAGGTCCGAGAGAAGTATCCGGATCTATTTATGGATGTTTGAGCATATGTTGAATATTTTGTTGTATTGATAAACTTTAAGAACATTGAATATGTCTTAAGTTGTAAAACATTGTATATGTTTGGTTTATGGAAATATTGTAATGGTTGGGTATGCCTTGAAAATGGAAGTTAATTTAACATTGTATATGTTGAATGTATTGTAGAAATGCAAATATATCATTAACATTGAGTATGTTATGGAATGATGGAATGGTATTGGAAATTGTTGAATTTCAAAGAAACGCATGTTGATAATGCATGTTGTAGCATATATTGTAAATTGCCTCTTGAATAGAGATGGGATGACCGGTGATGGGTCAGGATGTTGAATATTGAATTGTAATAATGTTGAGAATTGAAAAATCACAATTTTGAAACTTATATCTAATTTCGGGGACGAAATTCTTTAAGGGGGGGAGGTTATAGCGATCCCGTTTTTCCTTCATTGGTTATTGTATTCCGGACTCAGTTTCGTAGATGTCTGTTGTTGTATATGTTTCATTCCCGTCCTTTAACTCTTTGAATTTGAGTTTAGAAATGTCTTGGGCGTGTTTTGAACAGGTTGGTTGAGTTTAGGTCTCTAATCTTGTTGCCCAGATTTTTGATGATCCGCTCGAGCGGGTCTTATTGCGCTCGAGCAGAGTTCGCATCCTTTCAGCATTTTGTGCGTCTGCAAATATACTGCAGAGGTGTTTTTCACGCTCAAGCGGCGTTCCTTACGCTCGAGCGGGTCTGAGCTTGAGCGGGTATCTTGCGCTCGAACGGGTGTTCGAAGGCTGTAAAAGTACTGGAGGAGTGTATTCTACGCTCGAGCAAGTCTTCTTGCGCTCGAGCGGGTGGTGCTTTGTGGTTGTGCCTTGGCGCTCGAGCAGGTATATTTGCGCTCGAGCGTCCTATTCTCTGCTCGAGCGGACTATATGTATATCAGATCGTGACTGTGTCATTTTAAATCACTTTTTCGACCCTCTCTCTCTCTCTCTAACTTTTCAAAACCCTCATTTGAGAGCTCCTCTCTCTAGAATACAACTTCTCTCTACGAAATCATCTATCTCTAGTGATCTTCTACCTTAGTTCCTTTATATAAAGTGTGGAGCTTGGCTTGATCTTCATTTGGATCCGAAAATCATTGGGTTTGGAGCACATTCGAGTTTCTCATCATCTTCTTTGGGCCTCTTTTTTTGAGGTAGGGATAACATACTCCTTTCTATGGGTTTTGATATAGATATTATGTATTTTGTATAAATGGTGGAGTATAGTAAATTTGAAAAGTTAGGGTTTGATTTAAAGTTATATAAATGGGGTTTTCAAATGTTAAAATCCATATATATGTGGGACTATGAAAAATGGAATTATTGTTGTTGAATTGATAGGAATGAGCCTTATGGCTAACGTTGGGAAAAAGGGGGAAAAGCCCTAATTTAATGTGACTAATTAATTTATATAATTAATTTGAGGAATTATATGAATGTGAAATTAAGTTCGAAAATTATGAAATTGGGAAATTCTAAGATTGAATGGTGGAGTTGGATAAATAAATCACTCACCGATGAAAATGTTGATATTTTATCTGTTTAAAGATAATTGCTTTGGGCTATCAGTGGAGGATAGTCTTGATTGTTGTAGACATTGTATGTTGATTAGGGAAAACTGAAACTAATTATCTGGAATATGTCATTAAATATGACGGTTGGAATAATACATCGAATATGTGTATTGATTGATCATTGTATATGACAAGTGTTTAAATACATTGTATGTATATTGTTTGGGAGGAGATAGGGGATGTGCTCCACGGTTTAAGAGGAGATAGGGGATGTACTCTCAAACCTGTTTGGGAGGAGATAGGATAGACTCCATTGATAACTAAGTTGGTCGGAGTGTCCAGGGTGAAAGTCTTGAAATCTTGATTGCGTTTGCATAACGTTGACAATTGAAGTGTGGAAGTGTTTTAATATGGGTTGTTATCTCATTTAATCTTTTGGCCAGATAATGAGCCAGGTTTATGAATGTGAATTGGCTAAGTAAAGGAAAGTGGAATGAAACATGGACTATTTGTCATGAAATTGGATTGTGTTATAAGTTGGTTTACAAGTGTTAACCTTTTATCGAATGCTAATGTCTTAGTTATTGCCCATATTTGGTTTAGTATATCTCTGCTGGGCATTGGCTCACCCTATATGGGATATCATTTTCAGGTTCAGGAGATATGCCACCTCCAAGGACGTAGCTTGGAAGGTTTTGGGAGTCGAAGACTCTTTTGATCATTTTTGTTATTTTGGTATCACAGGTAAATTCAAGCCAAGGGCTTAATGTGCTTTGAGTTAGTACCGTCTTTTTGTGTAACCAAGTGTTGACTTGGAAAATTGTAAGCCCGTTGGGCATTTACTTATGTTGTCAACATGTAATACTTTTGCAAGTAATACTCTAATGAATGGAATTATGCTTTGTTCACTTATGTCTATGAATGTCATGAAAGTTGGGTTTATATGTATAATTTTGAGGGCGTGACAATAAAATTAAAAATGGAAGTTCATTCAAGAAATCGCTATACCTTAACGATCTATTTGGAAATTAAATAAAAAAGAAAGTTGAATAGAAAAGTAAATTGAATAAAATGGAAGTTGAATAAAAATAAAAATGGAAGTTACATAAAATTAAAAATGAAAGTTCATTCAAGAAACCACTATACCTTAACGATTTATTTGGAAATTAAATAAAAAAGGAAGTTGAATAGAAAAGCAAAATTGAATAACAATGGAAGTTGAATAAAAATAAAAATGGAAGTTGTATAAAATTAAAAATGGAAGTTCATTCAAGAAAACATTATACCTTAACGATCTATTTGGAAATTAAATAAAAAAGAAAGTTGAATAGAAAAAGAAATTGAATAAAAATGGAAGTTGAATAAAAATAAAAATGGAAGTTGCATAAAATTAAAAATGGAAGTTCATTCAAGAAACCACTATACCTTAACGATCTATTTGGAAATTAAATAAAAAAGGAAGTTGAATAGAAAATGAAATTGAATAAAAATTGAAGTTGAATAAAAATAAAAATGGAAGTCGCATAAAATTAAAAATGGAAGTTGCATAAAATTAAAAATGGAAGTTCATTCAAGAAATCACTATACCTTATCGATCTACTTGGAAATTAAATAAAAAATGAAGTTGAATAGAAATGCAAAATTGAAGAACAATGGAAGTCGAATAAAAATAAAAATGGAAGTTATATCAAATTAAAAATGGAAGTTCAATCAAGAAAACATTATACCTTAACGATCTATTTGGAAATTAAATAAAAAAGGAAGTTGAATATAAAAGGAAATTGAATAAAAATTGAAGTTGCATAAAATTAAAAATGGAAGTTTATTCAAGAAACCACTATATCTTATCGATCTACTTGGAAATTAAATAAAAAATGAAGTTGAATAGAAAAGCAAAATTGAATAACAATGGAAGCTGAATAGAAATAAAAATGGAAGTTCATTCAAGAAACCATTATACCTTAACGATCTATTTGGAAATTAAATAAAAAAGGAAGTTGAATAGAAAAGGAAATTGAATAAAAATGGAAGATGAATAAAAATAAAAATGGAAGTTGCATAAAATTAAAAATGGAAGTTCATTCAAGAAACCACTATACCTTAACGATCTATTTGGAAATTAAATAAAAAAGGAAGTTGAATAGAAAAGGAAATTGAATAAAAATTGAAGTTGAATAAAAATAAAAATGGAAGTTGAATAAAAATAAAAATGGAAGTTGTATAAAATTGAAAATGGAAGTTCATTCAAGAAACCACTATACCTTATCGATCTACTTAGAAATTAAATAAAAAGGAAAGTTGAATAGAAAAGCAAAATTGAATAACAATGGAAGTTGATTAAAAATAAAAATGGAAGTTGTAGAAAATTAAAAATGGAAGTTCATTCAAGAAAACATTATATCTTAACGATCTATTTGGAAATTAAATAAAAAAAGAAGTTGAATAAAAATAAAAATGGAAGTTTCATAAAATTAAAAATGGAAGTTCATTTAAGGAACCACTATACCTTAACGACCTATTTGGAAATTAAATAAAAAAGGAAGTTGAACAGAAAAGGAAATTGAATAAAAATGGAAGTTGAATAAAAATAAAAATGGAAGTTGCATAAAATTAAAAATAGAAGTTCATTCAAAAAACCACTATACCTTAACGATCTTTTTGGAAATTAAATAAAAAATGGAGTTGAACAGAAAAGGAAATTGAATAAAAATGGAAGTTGAATAAAAGTAAAAATGAAAATTGTATAAAATTAAAAATGGAAGTTCATTCAAGAAACCACTATACCTTAATGAATTTTTTGGAAATTAAAGAAAAAAAGGAAGTTGAATAGAAAAGGAAATTGAATAAAAATGGAAGTTGCATAAAATTAAAAATGGAAGTTCATTCAAGAAACCTGTAACGCCCTCAAAAATAACACATATAAACCCAGCAGTCATGGCATCCTTAGACATAAGAGAATAAAACATATTTCCATTCATCACAGTATTCATTACAAAAGTATTACGTGTTGACAACAAAAGTAAATGTCCTACTGGCTTACAACTTTCCAAGCCAACACTTGGTTACACAAATAAAGAGTTCTAACTCTAAACACATTAAGCCCTTGGCTTGAATTTACATGTAACACCAAAAATAACAAAATGACCAAAAAAATCTTCAACTCCCAAAACCATCCAAGCTAAGACTTTGGAGGATGCATATCATCTGTACCTGAAAATGATGTCCCATATAGGGTGAGCCAACGCTCAGTAGAGATATGCTAAACATAATATGAACAATAACTAAAACATTAGCATTTGATAAATGTTCAACTCAAATAAATAGACATACTTCTCTGTCATAACCAATCCATATTCACAGGTCTATATATACATACATATATATATATATATATCAATCCTTTTCCGTTTCATTATCCAAACCAGTTCATAGATGTGGTTCTCAATTCATCTAGACAGTTTATAACGAGACTACAACTCACATTATTAACATTTCCATACTTCAATTCAAAATGAGACTGCAACTCATATCATTAATACTTCAACACTTCAATTCATCTACGTTATGCAAACGTAATCAAGATTTCAGGACTTTCACCCTAGACACTACGGCCAACTTAATTATCAATGAAGTCCATCCCCTATCTCCTCCCAAACAGGTTTGAGAGTACATCCCCTATCTCCTGTCAAACCTTGGAGTACATCCCCTCTCTCCTCCCAAACAAGATACATATGCAATGTATTTAAATACTTATCATGAACAATGATCAAGCAATCACATATTCAATGTGTTATTCCATTCGTCATATTCAATGACATACTCAATTGATTAGTTTTAATTCACCTAATCATCATGCAGTGTCTACAACAATCAAGACTATCCTCCACCGATAGCCCAAAACAGTTATTTCTAAACAGATAATAAATTATCAAACAGATAAATTATCTACAATTTCAAAGGTGAATGATTTATCAATCCAACTACACTATTCCATCTCATAACTTCCCAATTTCATGATTCTCACCTCAATTTCACATTCTCATACTTTCTCAAATTAATTGTACAAATTAATTTATCACATAAAATTAGGGCTTTTCCCCCTTGTTCCCAACTTTGGCCCTAAGGCTCACTTATCATCAATAAACATCAATAACCTCATTTTAAGACCCGCATACACATATGTAGTTCAAAGGAACAAAACCCCTCATTTCAATATTTCAAATCCCAACCCTAACTTCCCAAATCAAACTATTTATACAAAATGCCCAACATCTATGTTAAAGCTCATAAAGATGAGTAGTTATCCCTACCTTAAGTGTAGAAGATGAGACTAGCAAAGGAAGAACTCCAAACACACCGAAATCACTTTCCACTCGGATGAAAATGGAGGTCTTGAAGAGCCCAAGCTTTTTAATGAAGGAAGGGGGGTGAAGAGATCACTTGATCTTAGTTAAAATGTAGAGAGAGAGGGTATTCTAGAGAGAGAAGCTCTCAAATTAGGGTTTTGGAATGTTTTTGAGAGAGAGAGAACCGAAGAAGTGATTTAAAATGACACAGTCGCGATCTGATATACGTATAGTCCGCTCGAGCGGAGAGTAATACGCTCGAGTGCAAATAGACCCGCTTGAGCGTAGAATACACTCCTCCAGTATTTTTACAGACTTCAGACACCCGCTCGAGCGCAAATAGATCCGCTCGAGCTCAAACCCGCTTGGGCGTGATGAACGCCGCCCGAGCGTGAAAAACACCTTTGCAGTACTTTTGTAGACGCACAAAATGCTGAAAGAATGCAAACTCCGCTCGAGCTTAACAAGACCCGCTCGAGCGGATCATCAAAAATCTGGGCAACAAGATTAGAGACTAAAACTCAACCAACCTATTCGAAACATGCCCAAGCCATTTCTAAGCACAAATTCAAAAGATTAAAGGGTGAAGACGAGATATTGACAACAACGACAACAACAACCAATGACGGGGAAAACCGGGATCGTTATAACACCACTATACCTTAACGATCTATTTGCAAATTAAATAAAAAAGGAAGTTGAATAGAAAAGGAAATTGAATAAAAATTGAAGTCTAATAAAAATAAAAAAGGAAGTTGCATAAAATGAAAAATGGAACTTCATTCAAGAAACCACAATACCTTAACGATATATTTGGAAATTAAATAAAAAAGAAAGTTGAATAGAAAAGGAAACTGAATAAAAATGGAAGTTGAATAAAAATAAAAATGGAAGTTCCTAAAAATTTGCAATGGAAGTTGATTCAAGAAACCACGATACCTTAACGATCTATTTGAAAATTACAAAAAAAAGGAAGTTTAATAGAAGAGGAATAGAATAAAAATGGCAGTTGAATAAAAATAAAAATGGAAGTTACAAAAAATTAACAATGGAAGTTCATTCAAGAAACACTATACCTTAACGATCCATTTGGAAATTAAATAAAAAAGGAAATTGAACAGGAAAGGAAATTGAATAAAAGTGGAGGTTCAATAAAAATAAAAATGGAAGTTGCATAAAATTAAAAATGGAAGTTCATTCCAGAAACCATTATACCTTAACGACCTATTTGGAAATTAAATAAAAATGAAGTTGAATAAAAATAAAAATGAAAGTTGCATAAAATTAACAATAGAAGTTCATTCAAGAAACCACTATACCTTAACAACCTATTTGGAAAGTAAACAAGAAAGGAAGTTGAATAGAAAAGGAAATTGAATAAAAATTGAAGTTGAATAAAAATAAAAATGAAGTTCATTCAAGAAACAACTATACCTTATCAATCTACTTGGATATTTAATAACAAATAAAGTTGAATAGAAAAGGAAATTGAAAAAAAAATGGAAGTTGAATAAAAAACAAAAATGAAAGTTCATTCAAGAAACAACTATACCTTAACCATCTATTTGGAAATTATATAAAAAAAGAAGTTGAATGGAAAAGGAAATTGAATAAAAATTAAAGTTGAATAAAAATAAAAATGAAAGTTGCATAAAATTAACAATGGAAGTTTATTCAAGAAACCACTATACCTTAACGATCTATTTGGAAATTAAATAAAAAAAAGGAAGCAGAATAGAAAAGGAAATTAAATAAAAATAGAAGATGAATAAAAATAAAAAGGGAAGTTGCATAAAATTAAAAATGGAAGTTCAATCAAGAAACCATTATACCTTAATGACCTAGTTGGAAATTAAATAAAAAAGCAAGTTGAATAGAAAAGCAAAATTGAATTAAAATAAAAATTGAAGTTGCATAAAATTAAAAATGGAAGTTCATTAAAGAAACCATTATACCTTAATGATCTGTTTCCAAATTAAATAAAAAAAGGAAGTTAAATAAAAATAAAAATGGAAGTTGCATGAAATTAAAAATGGAAGTTCATTCAAGAAACCACTACATCTTAACGATCTATTTGGAAATTAAATGAAAAAGGAAGTTGAATAGAAAAGCAAATTGAATAAAAATTGAAGTCGAATAAAAATAAAATTGAAAGTTGTATAAAATTAAAAACGGAAGTTCATTCAAGAAACCACTATACCTTAACGATCTGTTTGGAAAATAAATAAAAAAAGAAGTTGAATAGAGAAGGAAATTGAATAAAAATTGAAGTTGAATAAAAATAAAAATAGAAGTAGCATAAAATTAAAAATGGAAGTTCATTGAAGAAACCACTATGCCTTATCGATTCACTTGGAAATTAAATAAAAAATGAAGTTGAATAAAATTAACAATAGAAGTTCATTCAAGAAACCACTATACCTTAACGATATATTTGGAAATTAAATAAAAAAGGAAGTTGAATAGAAAAGGAAATTGAATAAAAATGGAAGTTGCATAAAAATAAAAATGGAAGTTCATTCAAGAAACCACTATACCTTATCGATCTACTTTGAAATTAAATAACAAATAAAGTTGAATAAAAATGGAAATTGAATAAAAATGGAAGTAGCATAAAATTAACAATGGAAGTTCATTCAAGAAACCACTATACATTAACGATCAATTTGAAAATTAAATAAAAAAGGAAGTTGAATAGAAAAGGAAATTCAATAAAAATGGAAGTTGAATAAAAATAAAAAGGGAAGTTGCATAAAATTAAAAATGGAAGTTCATTCAAGAAACCACTATACCTTAACGATCTCTTTGGAAATTAAATAAAAAATGAAGTTGAACATAAAAGGAAATTGAATAAAAATGGAAGTTGAATAAAAGTAAAATCGAAAATTGTATAAAATTAAAAATGGAAATTCATTCAAAAACCACTATACCTTAATGAATTATTTGGAAATTAAATGAAAAAAGGAAGTTGAATAGAAAAAGGAAATTGAATAAAAATAGAAGTTGAATAAAAATAAAAATGGAAGTTGCATAAAATTGAAAATGGAAGTTCATTCAAGAAACTACTATACCTTAATGATCTATTTGGAAATTAAATAAAAAAAAAAGTTGAATAGAAAAAGAAATTGAATAAAAATGGAAGTTGAATAAAAATAAAATGGAAGTTCCTTAAAATTAAAAATGGAAGTTCATTCAAGAAACCACTATACCGTAACGATCTATTTAAAAATTACGTAAAAACGGAAGTTGAATAGAAGTGGAAATAGAATAAAAATTGCAATTGAATAAAAATAAAAATGGAAGTTGCATAAAATTGACGATATAAGTTCATTCAAGAAACCACTATATCTTAACGATCTATTTGGAAATTACATAAAAAATGAAATTGAACAAAAAAGGAAATTGAATAAAACTGGAAGTTTAAGAAAAAAAAAAATGGAAGTTGCATGAAATTAAAAATGAAAGTACATTCAAGAAAAACCACTATATACCTTAACGATTTATTTGGATATTAAATAAAAAAGGAGGTTGAATAAAAATGGAAGATGAATAAAAATAAGAATGAAAGTTGCATAAAATTAGCAATGGAAGTTCATTCAAGAGACCACTATACCTTAACGATCGATTGGCAAATTAAATAAGAAAGGTAGTCGAATAGAAAAAGAAATTGAATAAAAATGGAAGTTGAATAAAAATAAAAATGGAAGTTCATTCAAGAAACCACTATATCTTATCGATCTACTTGGATATTAACTAACAAATGAAGTTGAATAGAAAAGGAAATTGAATAAAAATGGAAGTTGCATAAAATTAACAATGGAAGTTCATTCAAGAAACCACTATACCTTGATGATCTATTTGGAAATTAAATAAAAAAAGAAGTTGAATAGAAAAGGAAATTGGATAAAAATTAAAGTTGCGTAAAATTCACAATGGAAGTTCATTCAAGAAACCACTATACCTTAACGATCTATTTGGAAATTAAATAAAAAAGGAAGTTCAAGAGAAAAGGAAATTGAATAAAAATAGAAGTTGAACAAAAATAAAAATGGAAGTTCCATAAAATTGACAATGGAAGTTCATTCAAGAAACCACTATACCTTAACGATCTATTAGGAAATTAAATAAAAAAGGAAGTTGAATAGAAAAGAAAATTGAATAAAAATGGAAGTTGAATAGAAATAAAAATGGAAGTTGCCTAAAATTAACAATAGAAGTTTATTCAAGAAACCACAATACCTTAACGATCTATTTGGAAATTAAATAAAAAAAGAAGTTGAATAGAAAAAGGAAATTGAAGAAAAATGCAAATTGAATAAAAATAAAAATGGAAGTTCATTCAAGAAACAACTATACCTTAACGATCTATTTGGAAATTAAAAAAAACAGGAAGTTGAATAGAAAAGGAAATTGAATAAAAATGGAAGTTTCATAAAATTAACAATGGAAGTTCATTCAAGGAACCATTGTACCTTAACGATCTATTTGGAAATTAAATAAAAAAGGATGTTGAATATAAAAAGAAGTTGAATAAAAATGGAAGTTGAATAGAAATAAAAATGGAAGTTGCATAAAATTAAAAATGGAAGTTCATTTAAGAAACCACTATACCTTAATGATCTATTTGGAAATTAAATAAAAAAAGGAAGCTAAATAGAAAAGGAAATTGAATAAAAATGGAAGATAAATAAAAATAAAAATGAAAGTTGCATAAATTTCAAAATAGAAGTTTATTCAAGAAACCACTATACCTTAACGATCTATTTGGAAATTAAATAAAAGAGGAAGTTGAATAGAAATGGAAATTGAAAAAAAAAATGGTAGTTGCATAAAATTAACAATGGAAGTTCATTCAAGAAACCACTATACCTTAATGATCTATTTCGAAATTAAATAAAAAAGGAAGTCGAATAGGAAAGGAAATTGAATAAAAATTTAAGTTGAATAAAAATAAAAATGGAAGTTGCATAAAATTAAAAATGAAAGTTCAATCAAGAAGCCACCATACCATACCGATCTACTTTGAAATTAAATAAAAAATGAAGTTGAATATAAAAGAAAATTGAATAAAAATAGATGTTGAAGAAAAATAAAAATAGAAGTTGCATAAAATTAAAAATGGAAGTTCATTCGAGAAACCATGATACCTTAACGATCTGTTTTGAAATTAAATAAAAAAGGAAGTTGAATAGAAAAAAAATTAAATAAAAATGGAAGTTGCATAAAATTAAAAATGGAATTTCATTCAAGAAACCACTATACCTTAACGATGTATTTGGAAATTAAATAAAAAAAGAAGTTGAATAGAAAAGGAAATTGAAAAAAAAAATGAAAGTTGAAGAAAAAGAAAAATGGAAGTTCATTCAAGATACAACTATACCTTAACAATCTATTTGGAAATTAAATAAAAAAGGAAGTTTAATAGAAAAGGAAATTGTATAAAAATTGAAGTTGAATAAAAATAAAAATGAATCTTGCAGAAAATTAACAATGGAAGTTCATTCAAGAAACCACTATTCCTTAACGAATAATTTAGAAATTAAATAAAAAAAGAAAATTGAAAAGAAAAGGAAATTGAATAAAAAAGGAAGTTGAAAAAAAATAAAAATGGAAGTTGTATAAAATTAAAAATGGAAGTTCATTAAAGAAAACATTATACCTTAACGACCTTTGTAGAAATTGAATAAAAAAGGAAGTTGAATAGGAAAAAAAAAAATTGAATAAAAATGGAAGTTGAATAAAAATAAAAATGGGAGTTGCATAAAATTAAAAATGGAAGTTCATTCAAGAAACCACTATACCTTAACGATCTGTTTGGAAATTAAATAAAAAAAGGAAGTTCATTCGACAAACCACTACATCTTAACGATCTATTTGGAAATTAAATAAAAAAGGAAGCTGAATAGAAAAGGAAATTGAATAAAAATGGAATTTGAATAAAAATAAAAATGAAAGTTGGATAAAATTAAGAATAGAAGTTTATTCAAGAAACCAGTATACCTTAACGATTTATTTGAAATTAAATAAAAAAGGAAGTTGAATAGAAAAGGAAATTGAATAAAATTGGAAGTTGCATAAAATTAACAATGGAAGTTCATTCAAGAAACCACTATACCTTAACGATATATTTGGAAATTAAATTAAAAAGGAAGTTGAATAGAAAAGGGAATTGAATAAAAATTTAAGTTGAAGAAAAATAAAAATGGAAGTTGCATAAAATTAAAAATGGAAGTACAATCAAGAAACCACCATATCTTATCGATCTACTTTGAAATTAAATAAAAAATGAAGTTGAATAGAAAAGGAAATTGAATAAAAATGGAAGTTGAATAAAAATAAGAATGGGAGTTGCATAAAATGAACAATGGAAGTTCAATCAAAAAACTACTATACCTTAACAATCTGTTTGGAAATTTAATAAAAAAGGAAGTTGAATAGAAAGGTAAATTGGATAAAAATGGAAGTTGCATAAAATTTACAATGGAAGTTTCTTCGAGACACCACTATACCTTAACGATCTATTAGGAAATTGAATAAAAAATGAAGTTGAATAGAAAAGGAAATTGAAAAAAAAAAAAATGGAAGTTGAATAAAGAGAAAAATGGAAGTCCATTCAAGAAACAACTATACCTTAACGATCTATTTGGAAATTAAATAAAAAAGGAAGTTTAATAGAAAAGCAAAATTGTACAAAAATTGAAGTTGAATAAAAATAAAAATGAAACTTGCATAAAATTAACATTGGAAGTTCATTCAAGAAACCACAATTCCTCAATGATCTATTTAGAAATTAAATAAAAAAGGAAGTTAAATAAAAAAGGAAGTTTAATAGAAAAGGAAATAGTATAAAAATTGAAGTTGAATAAAAATAAAAATGAAACTTACATAAAATTAACACTGGAAGTTTTTTCAAGAAACCACAATACCTTAACGATTTATATGGAAACTAAATAAAAAAGGATGTCGAATAGAAAATGAAATTGAATAAAAATGAAAGTTGAATAAAAATAAAAATGGAAGTTGCATAAAATTAAAAATGGAAGTTCATTCAAGAAACCACTTTACCTTAACGATCTCTTTGAAAATTAAATAAAAAATGAAGTTGAATAGAAAAAGAAATTGAATAAAAATGAAAGTCGCGTAAAATTAACAATGGAAGTTCATTCAAGAAACCACTATACCTTAATGATATATTTGGAAATTAAATAAAAAAGAAAATTGAATAGAAAAGGAAATTGGATAAAAATGGAAGTTGAATAAAAATAAAAATTGAAGTTGCATTAAATTAACAATGAAAGTTCCTTCAAGAAACCACTATACCTCAACGACCTATTTGGAAATTAAATAAAAAAGAAAGATGAATAGAAAAGAAATTGAATAAAAATTGAAATTGAATAAAAATAAAAATGGAAGTTGCATAAAATTAAAAATTGAAGTTCAATAAAGAAACCACCATACCTTATCGATCTACTGGGAAATTAAATAAAAAATGTAGTTGAATAGAACAGGAAATTGAATAAAAATGACAGTTGCATAAAATGAACGATGGATGTTCATTCAAGAAACAACTATACCTTAACGATCTATTTGGAAATTAAATAAAAAAAGGAAGTTGAATAGAAATGTAAATTGGATAAAAATGGAAGTTGAATAAAAATAAAAATGGAAGTTGCATAAAATTAACAATGGAAGTTCATTCAAAAAACCACCATACCTTAATGATCTATTTGAAACTAAATAAAAAATCAAATTGAATAGAAAAGGAAATTGAAAAAAAATGGAAGTTGAATAAAAATAAAAATAGAAGTTCATTCAAGAAACCACTACACCTTAACGATCTATTCGGAAATTAAATAAAAAGGAAGTCGAATAGAAAAGGAAATTGAATAAAAATTAAAGTAGAATAAAAATAAAAATAGAAGTTGCATAAAATTAAAAAGGGAATTTCAATCAAGAAACCACTGTACCTTAACGATATATCTGGAAATTAAATAAAAAAGGAAGTTGAATAGAAAAGCAAAATTGAATAACAATGGAAGTTGAATAAAAATAAAAATGAAAGTTGTATAAAATTAAAAATGGAAGTTCATTGAAGAAAACATTGTACCTTTACGATCTATGTGGAAATTAAATAAAAAAAGAAGTTGAATAGAAAAAGAAATTGAATAAAAATGGAAGTTGAATAAAAATAAAAATGGGAGTTGCATAAAATTAAAAATGGAAGTTCATTCAAGAAACTACTATACCTTAACGATCTGTATGGAAATTAAATAAAAAAATGAAGTTGAATAGAAAAGGAAATTGAATAAAAATGAAAGCTGAATAAAAATAAAAATGGACGTTGCATAAAATTAAAAACGGTAGTTCATTCGAAAAACCACAATACCTTAACGATCTATTTGGAAATTAAACAAAAATGGAAGTTGAATAAAAATAAAAATAGAAGTTGCACACTATTAAAAACGGAAGTTCATTCAAGAAACCACCATACTTTAACGATCTGTTTGGAAATTAACTAAAAATTGAAGTTGAATAGAAAAAGAAATTGATTAAAAATGGAAGTCGCATAAAATTAACAATGGAAGTTCATTCAAGAAACCACTATACCTTAATGACATATTTGGAAATTAAATAAAAAAGAAAGTTGAATAGAAAAGGAAATTGGATAAAAATGGAAGTTGAATAGAAAAGTAAATTAAACAAAAATGGAAGTTGAATAAAATTAAAAATGGAAGTTCATTCAAGAAACCACTATACCATAACGATCTATTTGGAAATTAAATAAAAAAGGAAGATGAATAGAAAAGAAATTGAATAAAAATTGAAGTTGAATAAAAATAAAAATGGAAGTTGCATAAAATTAAAAATTGAAGTTCAATCAAGAAACCACCATACCTTATCGATCTACTTGGAAATTAAATAAAAAATGAAGTTGAATAGAAAAGGAAATTGAATAAAAATGGAAGTTGCATAAAATGAACAATGGAAGTTCATTCAAGAAACCACTATACCTTAACGATCTATTTGGAAATTAAATAAAAAAGGAAGTTGAATAGAAAAGTAAATTGGATAAAAATGGAAGTTGAATAAAAAAAAAATGGAAGTTGCATAAAATTAACAATGGAAGTTCATTGAAAAAACCACTATACCTTAACGATCTATTTGAAATTAAATAAAAAATGAAATTGAATAGAAAAGGAAATTGAAAAAAAATGGAAGTTGAATAAAAATAAAAATGGAAGTTCATTCAAGAAACCACTACACCTTAACGATCTATTTGGAAATTAAATAAAAAGGAAGTCGAATAGAAAAGGAAATTGAATAAAAATTAAAGTTGAATAAAAATAAAAATAGAAATTGCATAAAATTAAAAAGGGAATTTCAATCAAGAAACCACTATACCTTAACGATATATCTAGAAATTAAATAAAAAAGGAAGTTGAATAGAAAAGCAAAATTGAATAACAATGGAAGTTGAATAAAAATAAAAATGGAAGTTGTATAAAATTAAAAATGGAAGTTCATTGAAGAAAACATTATACCTTAACGATCTATTTGGAAATTAAATAAAAAAGGAAGTTGAATAGAAAAAGAAATTGAATAAAAATTGAAGTTGAATAAAAATAAAAATGGGAGTTGCATAAAATTAAAAATGGAAGTTCATTCAAGAAACTACTATACCTTAACGATCTGTTTGGAAATTAAATAAAAAAAATGAAGTTGAATAGAAAAGGAAATTGAATAAAAATGAAAGTTGAATAAAAATAAAAATGGACGTTGCATAAAATTAAAAACGGTAGTTCATTCGAAAAACCACAATACCTTAACGATCTATTTGGAAATTAAACAAAAAAGGAAGTTGAATAGAAAAGTAAATTAAACAAAAATGGAAGTTGAATAAAAATAAAAATATAAGTTGCACACTATTAAAAACGGAAGTTTATTCAAGAAACCACCATGCCTTAACGATCTATTTGGAAATTAACTAAAAAATGAAGTTGAATAGAAAAAGAAATTGAATAAAAATGGAAGTTGCATAAAATTAAAAATGGAAGTTCAATCAAGAAACCACCATACCTTATCGATCTACTTTGAAATTAAACAAAAAATGAAGTTGAATAGAAAAGGAAAATGAATAAAAATGGAAGTTGCAAAAAATGAACAATGGAAGTTCTTTAAAAAAACGACTATACCTTAACGACCTGTTTGGAAATGAAATAAAAAATGAAGTTCAATAGAAAAGTAAATTGGATATAAATGGAAGTTGAATAAAAATAAAAATGGAAGTTGCATAAAATTAATAATGGAAGTTCATTCAAGAAACCACTATACCTTAACGATCTATTTGGAAATTAAATAAAAAATGAAGTTGAATAGTAAAGGAAATTGAAAAAAAAATGGAAGTTGAATAAAAAGAAAAATGGAAGTTCATTCAAGAAACTACTATACCTTAACGATCTATTTGGAAATTAAATAAAAAAGGAAGTTGAATAAAAATAAAAATGAAAGTTACATAAAATTAACACTGGAAGTTTTTTCAAGAAACCACAATACCTTAACGATCTATATGGAAATTAAATAAAAAAGAATGTCAAATAGAAAATGAAATTGAATAAAAATGAAAGTTGAATAAAAATAAAAATGGAAGTTACATAAAATTAAAAATAGAAGTTCAATCAAGAAACCAGCATACCGTAACGATCTATTTGGAAATTAAATAAAAAAGAAAGTTGAATGGAAAAGCAAAATTGAATAACAATGGACGTTGAATAAAAATAAAAATGAAAGTTGTATAAAATTAAAAATGGAAGTTCATTCAAGAAAACATTATACCTTAACGACCTATGTGGAATTTGAATAAAAAAGGAAGTTGAATAGAAAAAGAAATTGAATAAAAATGGAAGTTGAATAAAAATAAAAATGGAAGTTGCATAAAATTAAAAATGGAAGTTCATTCCAGAAACCACTATACCTTAACGATCAGTTTGGAAATTAAATAAAAAAAGGTAGTTGAATAGAAAAGGAACTTGAATAAAAATGGAAGTTGAATAAAAATAAAAATAGAAGCTGCATAAAATTAACAACGGATGTTCATTCGAAAAACCAGTAGACCTTAACGATCTATTTGGAAATTAAATAAAAAACGAAGTTGAATAGAAAAAGAAATTGAATATAAATGGAAGTTGCGTAAAATAAAATAGGAATTGCACACAATTAAAAATGGAAGTTCATTCAAGAAACCACTATACCTTAACGATCTATTTGGAAATTAAATAAAAAAGGAAGTTGAATAGAAAAGTAAATTGAATAAAAATAAAAATGGAAGTTGCATAAAATTAAAAACGGAAGTTCATTTAAGAAACCACTATACCTTAACGATCTATTTTGAAATTAAATAAAAAAATAAAATTTAATAGAAAAGCAAATTGAATAAAAATGGAAGTTGAATACAAATAAAAATGAAAGTTGTATAAAATTAAAAATGGAATTTCATTCGAGAAACCACTATACCATAACCATCTATTTGGAAATGAAATAAAAAAGGAGGTTGAATAGAAAAAGAAATTGAATGAAAGTGGAAGATGAATAAAAATAAAAATGAAAGTTGCATAAAATTAAAAATAGAAGTTCATTTAAGAAACCACTATACCTTAACGACCTATTTGGAAATTAAATAAAAAAGGAAGTTGAATAGAAAAGGAAATTGAATAAAAATGGAAGTTGCATAAAATTAACAATGGAAGTTCATTCACGAAAAAACTATACCTTAACGATCTATTTGGAAATTAAATAAAAAAGAAAGTTGAATAGAAAAGGAAATTGAATAAAAATTTAAGTTGAATAAAAATAGAAAAGGAAGTTGCATAAAATTAAAAATTGAAGTTCAATCAAGAAACCACCATACCTTATCGATCTACCTTTAAATTAAATAAAAATTGAACTTGAATAGAAAAGGAAATTGAATAAAAATGGAAGTTGCATAAAATGAACAATGGAAGTTCATTCAAGAAACCACTATACCTTAACGATCTGTTTGGAAATGAAATAAAAAAGGAAGTTGAATAGAAAAGTAAATTAGATAAAAATGGATGTTGAATAAAAATAAAAATGGAAGTTGCATAAAATTAACAATGGAAGTTCATTCAAGAAACCACTATACCTTAACGATCTATTTGGAAATTAAATAAAAAATGAAGTAGAATAGAAAAGGAAATTGAAAAAAAAATGGACGTTGAATAAAAAGAAAAATGGAGGTTCCTTCAAGAAACCACTATACCTTAACGATCTATTCGGAAATTAAACAAAAACGAAAGTTGAATAGAAAAGGAAATTGTATAAAAATTGAAGTTGAATAAACATAAAAATGAAAGTAGCACAAAATTAACAGTGGAAGTTCATTCAAGAAACCACTATACCTTAAAGATTTATTTGGAAATTAAATAAAAAAAGAAGTTGAATAAAAATAAAACTGGATGTTGCATAAACTTAAAGATGGAAGTTCATTGAAGAAACCAATATACCATAACGATCTCTTTGGAAATTAAGTAAAAAATGAAGTTGAATAAAAAAGGAAATTGAATAAAAAAGGAAGTTGCATAAAATGAACAACGGAACTTATGGCGACCCTGGTCTTTTCCCAGTTAGTTGTTGTATCCGGACTTATATTTCGTAGATCCCGTTGTCATATAATTGTTGTTGTTGTCCTTTAATTCCTTATTCTTGAGTTATAGGATGTTTTGGACAGGTTGGTTTCAGGTTGGGAGTGTTCGGGAGCAAAGGGTTGCTGCCCAGAATTTAGGCTCTTTGCTCGAGCGAGCTGTTTGTCGCTCGAGCGAGCTTTTTGTTGTTGGTTCTTCGCTCGAGCGAGGGTTTGGTCGCTCGAGTGAGAGTAGAGTTTTGTGTCTGGTGGCTCGAGCCAAGTTTCTTCGCTCGAGCGAGCGATTGCGTCTAGTATAGACCTGATAGTTGTGTTTCTTCGCTCGAGCGAGCTTTCCTTCGCTCGAGCGAACGAGGTGTATGTTTTCGAGTTCTTCGCTCGAGCGAGCAGTCCTTCGCTCGAGCGAGCTTTCCTTCGCTCGAGCAAGCACTACAACAAAAAAATCCTTTGGTGACAGACTGATTTTGTCTCCAAACATCAAAATTTCGTCACTAAAGTGATCTGTGACGAAAAAAATTTGTCACCACGTTCGTGGCCTATACGTCGTCACAAAAAGTACCTGGTGACGAAAAACAGTTTCGTCACCTATTTTTCATTTTTGGCAACGAAATGTTTCGTCTCCAAATGTTGAATTTTTCGTCCTCTAAAACACCAATTTCGTCACCAAAACTAAATAATATTTTATTTTAATTGTTTTTTGCGACGAAATATTTCGTCACCAAATATATTTTAGTGACAAAAGTTTTCCTCACCAATGATATGGATTAAGGTGACAAAAAAATTCGTCACTAAAATGAGGAAAAAAAAAATTATTCAATGACAAAATATTTTGTCACCAAATATTTCAATTTAGCGACGAAGTATTCAGCAAATGTGACGAAATTATTTGTTTCGTACTATATCATTAGTGACAAAATTATTCGTCATGTTTTTTGAAAACTAATAGCGACATTTTTTATTTTGTCACTAATAAAAATTAAAAATTTTGAAAATGAGGATACTATTTTCTTCCGAAATTTTTTCTTTTCAGTAGCAATTCCCTGCACATTTCAATAACCTGTTCAATAAAATATCTATTACAAATCAATACAAAAATCTGTTCATTTTCATAAACATCACAATCGAATTTTAGCACTATCCACAAAAATATAATATGAACTGCATGCGGATTATAAACATGTCTCCTAATATCCACAAAAAACGTCTACTAATATCCACAAAAATATAATATCTATCGTATGCAGATTACCAAACACATCTCCTAATATCCAACAAAAAACATGTCTACTAATATTAACAAAAATAAAATATCAAGGGCGGATTAAACACGTCCATATTCTATCATCGGCCCTCCAAATTACCAAACACGTCCATATCAAATCTCGAATCTGCAAAAAAATTAAACAAAAAAAAAAAAAAAAAAAATGTCAGTTTGACAATTATTATCTTATCCATAACATATACAATTTAACATGCATTTTTGGACTTAGTTTTTAAACCGTGAGTCCCGTGCTAGTTCCGTAAGTTTTCACAACTCACATTGGTCCATCCCGAGATGTTTGAGGTGTTTCCCGGGCCGTCTCGTGGCTGTTGCACGATTTTGGCTCCCGAAGGCCTATTTTCAGGTTTAAGTGTGAAAAAGTACATTTTTGGACTTAGTTTTCAAACCGAGAGTCCCGTGCTAGTTCTGTAAGTTTCCACAACTCACATTGGTCCATCCCGAGGTGTTTGAGGTGTTTCCCGGGCCGTCTCGTGGCTGTTGCACGATTTTGGCCCTCGAAGGCCTATTTTCAAGCTTAAGTGTAAAAAAGTACATTTTTTGACTTAGTTTTCAAACCGGGAGTCCCGTGCTAGTTCCGTTAGTTTCCACAGCTCACATTGGTCCCTCCCGAGGTGTTTGAGGTGTTCCCCGGGCCGTCTCGTGGCTGTTGCACGATTTTGGCACCCGAAGGCCTATTTTCAAGCTTAAGTGTGGAAAAATGCATTTTTGGACTTAGTAATCAAACCGGGAGTCCCGTTCGAGTTCCGTAAGTTTCCACAACTCACATTGGTCCCTCCCGAGGTGTTTGAGGTGTTTCCTGGACCGTCTCGTGGCTGTTGCACGATTTTGGCTCCCGAAGGCCTATTTTCAAGCTTAAGTGTGAAAAAGTGCATTTTTGGACTTAGTTTTCAAACCAGGAGTCTCGTGCTAGTTCCGTAAGTTTCCACAACTTACATTGGTCCGTCCCGAGGTGTTTGAGGTGTTTCCCGGGCCGTCTCGTGGCTGTTGCACGATTTTGGCTCCTGAAGGCCTATTTTCAAGCTTAAGTGTGGAAAAGTGCATTTTTGGACTTAGTTTTCAAACCGGGAGTCTCGTGCTAGTTCCGTAAGTTTTCACAACTCACATTGGTCCTTCCCGAGGTGTTTGAAGTGTTTCCCGGGCCGTCTCATGGTTGTTGCACGATTTTGGCTCCCAAAGGCCTATTTTCAAGCTTAAGTGTGGAAAAATGCATTTTTGGACTTAGTTTCAAACCGGGAGTCCCGTGCTAGTTCCATAAGTTTCCACAACTCACATTGGTCCGTACCGAGGTGTTTGAGGTGTTTCCCGAGCCGTCTCGTGGCTGTTGCACGATTTTGGCCCCCGAAGGCCTATTTTCAAGCTTAAGTGGAAAAAGTGCATTTTTGGACTTAGTTTTCAAACTGAGAGTCTTGTGCTAGTTCCGTAAGTTTCCACAACTCACATTTGTCCGTCCCGAGGTGTTTGAGGTGTTTCCCAGGCCATCTTGTGGCTGTTGCACGATTTTGGCCCTCGAAGGCCTATTTTCAAGCTTAAGTGTGGAAAAGTGCATTTTTGGACTTAGTTTTCAAGCCGGGAGTCCCGTGCTAGTTCCGTAAGTTTCCACAACTCACATTGGTCCATCCCGAAGTGTTTGAGGTGTTTCCCGGGCCGTCTCATGGTTGTTGCATGATTTTGGCCCCCGAAGGCCTATTTTCAAGCTTAAGTGTTAGAAAAGTGCATTTTTTGACTTAGTTTTTAAACCGGGAGTCCCATGCTACTTCCGTAAGTTTTCACAAATTACATTGGTCCCTCCCGAGGTGTTGGAAGTGATCTCCACGCCTTCTCGTGACTGTTACACGATTTTGGCCCCCGATGGCCTATTTTCAATCTTAAGTGTGAGAAAAGTGCATTTTTTGAGTTAGTTTTCAAACCGGGAGTCCCGTGCTAGTTCTGTAAGTTTCCGCAACTTACATTCATCTCCCCCGAGGTGTTTGAGGTGTTTCTCAGTCCTCCTAATGACTATTATACTATTTTAGCTCCCGATGGCCTATTTTTAAGCTTAAGTGTGAAAAGAGTCCCTTTTTCGACTTAGTTTTCAAACCGGAAGTCCCGTACTACCAATTGATCTCTTTCAAGCATTTAAATTGATGCTCACATCACTAATTGAACTCACAAATAAAGCTAAGCAGAGTTTACAAGAAAAACATTTGTTTCATAAGCTAAGAGAAAGGACATGCTGAATAAAAAGATAAGTGCAGTACATACCTGCACGGCTCTTTGTCTCCTCTTGAACTTTATCAATAACCTAGAAAACCGACGAATAACAACGCATTAGGTCAATTCAAACATTTAAAAATGGATAACAATAAAATGGTGATACCTAGAGTTAAGACTAAGAGGAGCACGCCAAAAAGATAATAAATTATGACAATCAAGCAAATGGATGTGTCTGGTAATATCAACAACAAACTCTATAACTGTGATAACATATGCCATTTGTCTTAATAATCCTGGTCTTTTTTATATTCAGAGTTTTAATATTATTTTTAATTATAATAAAAACATGTTGGGATGAGACTAGTATGCCAAGTTGAGAATAAGTTATTCACTGTCATACAAGCAGGAACACAATTTTAATTACTGAACAAAAGCTATAATAGTTCAACCATCATGACAACATGTAACTTGGGGAGACAAAGTAGGAATATTTAAAACCCCTATGTAGAGCCAGTAAACCACACAGTAGACCTATTTCTTGTTTGTCTTATGATTAGCCACAAATAGTGCAGCTAGCTGCTTAAAACCCAGTTTATACATCTTCAGCCTTCAGTCAGCGGGCAACCTACCTCAAGGTGGCTTGCTGCTCATCATGAGAAGCCTCCCTTTGTCAATCACCGAAATTTTGTCTGATTCATGTTCATTACTATTCCGCCAAGTCTCCTGCAGTTGCAGTGCATACAGGAGGTTACCCAACGCATCATCCATCGATTGACACTCAATCCCCTCATGGCAACATGATCAGGATTAGATTGAACATCAAGGATGAACCAAATTTCCTCTCTTGACAAGTATTTTCTCAATCTCCCTTACATAGTTACTCTATGAATGAGTAGTTAGCCCTTACAATGAAATATTGACATTTCATCTCAATTGAATTAGAAGTATCTCTATCTAGAAGCTATTAATTGCATCTTT
>JAPPVO010005628.1:0-12580 GCA_030407325.1 Camellia japonica | reverse complement strand
CCGTCAACGAGATCCTCGGATCGGTTAGTCGGCGACCTCGTGTCCAAAGTGCTTGGGGAGTATCTGCTGGTTTGGAAGCAATCGTGCTAAAAACTGCCCCCTAGCAAAAAGATAATAAAGCGAAAAGGAAATAAATAACCAGATAAATGGGCAGCATAACAGCTTAAATTAAATACACACAACACACAGTCGGGCATACAACACGCAGTTGATAAGCTGAAAATACACTGTCCTCAATCACTGATCACTGTTCCTGTATCACTGTTCCCCAAAACTGAATCGGATATCCGCAGACAACTGATTCTCAAATACTGACTGATGCCCGCAGGCCTGATGCCCAAACTCATATACTGATACATGCATTCCTGTAGAGACGCACTCTAAAGCACATAACAGATAAGTGAGAGCCAAAACACCCCTATGTTGGGGTAGGGTTTCCCTGTCCTATTTTGTCAGGAGCTAGGGTTTCACTATGCAAGCAGCGGTTTCAAACAACCTATAAACGGGTAAGCAACCTGTCCTAGTTTGGATGGTCACTATGGATCCGAATATGCACTAGGTCGAATGGTCAAAAAGGGTGCCCCGGTAAAACCGGGGTTTGTGTTCCCATACTGGCAGAGCCCATAACCGTCAGCCTTATGGACATGCCTTGACAAGACAAGCCTCCGGCAAACGCTCAGGAATAGCAGATGGCAAACACGGTGTCCTTGGCGCACCAATGCAAATGCAATGCAAAGAAACACACAAGTGTAGTCAAAACCAGATATCATGAGTTCGAGTCAAGTTCTCTAAATCCCTAGCAGAGTCGCCAGAAACTGTAACAAACCCGCGGGGGACCTCGCTACAGCTCGGACTCGATTTGTGTCACGGTTCTTAATCTTGAACCAAAGAGTCCAAATCCGGCAAATCGTTTTGGAAAACAGATTTTTTTGAAAGAAGTGCCAAAGATGGACTGCTTTGCCAGATACAGAGTCGCCACCTAAATATTTTATTTTTGGGAAATTTAGGAAACCCTGACTCGGTGCCAAAGGCCACGTGTCCGTCATCACCAAAGTTGCCTCGGCTCGGGAACTTGGGTACGATTGGGGAAGGTCACTTCGTGAGCACCCCCGCTCGCCCGGTCAAAGACCGGCCTCTACTAACCATGATATCTGTTTTTGAAAACATTGTGAGTTCTTATTCCGGTTATTAGCCTAGGTTACTATGTGATGCTCGCAGCAAACAAGTATAGACCGGGCCGCCTGAATTGGAACAAAACATTTCATGTTTGTTTGTTTGAAAATGGTTTGAAGGTGCTACCCTCAGGTAGGCTAAGACGTGGATTTGCCACCCTCAGGTGGGCTTAGAAAACATGATTTTGCCACTATCTGGTGGGCTTAAAACAAACATTTGATGAATTGTCCAAATCCAAGTAACTCAGCCTCCACCCACAGGCATTCAAGGCAGTTATATCACATAAGCACATAGCCTCATGGTAAGCATGCTATTCATGGCAACACTCACACGCATGCAAGGATGCTAAAGCATAAAACTCACTGAGTACTCCAAGCCAAAAACAAAAATTGATTAGAAATCATGCATGATCCTAAATATACAGGAATGCACAGGAATGCCAAATGCAACGCATGCAATAATGCAACTATAGCAGGCTCGGCTATTCTAAACATGGCATATGGAATGCTACAGCTAACATGTACTCAATTTGGAATTAGAATACAAATGCAGTTTGTATGATACGCCGAGCCCAGTGCGCAAAACAGATGAATGATGCAAACATGCTGTCATACTGTATGCTAATCGAAATATGCCCTAATCTAACCATCATAAGCGGGTAAGTAAAAGGGAAGAAAGACGTGGGGTTGGAAGACATACATCACACTCACCCACACTTATTACAGTTATGCCCTCGCGCAGAGGGTCCGAATAAATAATACAGTCCGAAAATGAAAGAATAATACAGTCCGAAATGTACAGATTTCTAATTAATTAACAAATTAACTAAGAAAAACTGTAAACTGGCATGCAAGCCAGGGGGCTGCCCTGATTCCGATGAATGCCGCATGTTTGGGCTGCCTTGCGCGGAAATCCACTGGGATGCCCCAATTAGCCTCTGTTTGCAATGTTTCTCGAAATGCGTGCCAGACTCCGAAAAGTTGCTGATTCTCTATTTTGCTGCAACAGAGAGCAGGAAAGGGGCATAGCAATGTATTTCACAGATATATGCATGCCTCGATCCTCGTGCCACCAATCACGCATCTCGATGCATGATGGCCGAGGAGTCGGATTGCACAACTCAATATAGGATGAATGCAGATGAACGCTACAACAAAACCTAACTCCATCATGGGTAATCCGGAGTGTCGGTGACTTGGGAATTGAGACCCGTTCCGTCACTCGCAGTACGAAACGCGTCTCGTTTCCCGTGCCCGGGCTAACTCCTATCCCGAACATGATGCAATATGCATGATATGCATGATATGTAGCTAATATGCAATCCTAGCATGCACAATGCTATGAAAATGAGATGTCTCGAAATGCGTGCACACGGGCACACAAACCGAGGCGATGGTCCTAAGGGATGAAATGGCATGAAATATGATATACAATGAGACTAAAATGAGATGTCTCGAAATGCGTGCCGCAAACCGAGAAAATGGCATACGGAATGCAATGAGACTAAAATGAGGTGTGCGATGCAATATGGACTTACACCAACATGAGAGAGCCTCAGCCACACTCACACGGGAGGCCGTGAGATGAAAATGAGAAGTGCCTCGAAATGCGTGCACACGGGCACGCGAACCGAGGCAATGGCATACGCAATGCGATGAGACTAAAATGACATACAGAATGCAAAATGGACTTACACTAACATGAGAGAGCCTCAGCCACACTCACATAAGAGGCCGTCGGATGAAAATGAAGCGCCTCGAAATGCGGGCACACGGGCGCGCAAACCGAGGCAATGACATAAAGCATGAAATGGCACTCCAAATGCAAATTGGACTTATACTAACATGAGAGAGCCTCAGCCACACTCACGTAAGAGGCCGTCGGATAAAAGTGAAGCGCCTCGAAATGCGGGCACACGGGCGCGCAAACCGAGGCAATGGCCGTAAGGCACGAAATGGCATGGAAATGATATGCAAGCATGCAAATGAATTTCAGCACTGAAATATGGGGGAAAACAGCCCCGAAACATAGCCAAAGTGCACCCGAAGCATGGAATGATCCCGAAATGCAATATTAGGCGCCCGAAATGGCCTATAGCCATGCAATGCATGCACAATATGGACATGGAATGAAAATACAGTAGCAAGGCAGCCCCAAGACAAGAATTTTTCAGTTATAAAAAGGGCTAAACAGCAAGCACACATAAGATTAAGCAAGAATGCAAAAATGGCCCCGCAAGAGGGGTATTGAAGCAAGTGATACATGCGATGTCCAAATGGAAAAGTACCCTTCTACAAAAATGATGAGGGACTAAAAATATGAACATTTACAGTAGATGACATCCCCCAACTCAGTATGAAAACATGCTAAAAATGTCATGCAAGAACTAGGATACATAAGGCTATAACATGAGGTACCCCAAAAATTCATCAAACCAGAAAAGACCCTTAATGAAATATGTCAAGAAGGTCAAAATATGACTCTTTCTAGTTCTGATGATGGCCGAAAACAGAAGATAGATAAGTCTAAAAAAGCATGCAAAAATGGGGGCCAAAGAGGGATATAAAGACAAGCACAACATGGAGACCCCCAACAAGGTTGATCCCTTCTACAATATTGTAGAGGGACACAAAATAAGCTTACTCACAGTTCATTACATGCTCCAAAACAGACTACATGTAGGTCAAACAAATCATGCAAATTTATGGTAAATATGAGAGATTATGAAGCAAGTGCATGATAGAGAGGTCAAACAGGGTTGAGCCCTTCTTCAATGTTTAAGAGGGGCTCAAAATAGGCTCACTCAAAGTTTACATTATGCCCGAAAACAGATCAATCATAGGCCAAATATTCAATGCAAAATATTGACATATAAGAGGATATTGAAACAAGTTCAAGATGGAGGGCTCAAACAGGGTTGAGCCCTTGAACAAACATGAAGAACAGCTCAAAATAGACCTAGTTTCAGTTAAGGTCGGAGCTCAAAACAGTGAGAAAGTAGGCTTAAGAAATGAGGCAAGAAAATGCTACCAAAGAGGGAAATGGAGACTTACCCTTGAAGACCTCACTTTTGCTACCTCTTGGCTTGAGGAATGTTTCTTCTAAGCCCTTAAGAACCTCTCCTTGCTGCTGGAAATGGAGTGGTGATGGTGGTGCTTGATGATGATGAAGAAATGGCACTAAACTTGAGAAGAATCAAAGAGATGTATGTGTGTATGTGTTCTTGAGCTCAAAGCAAGTGTTTTAACTCTTGAGGGAGAGGGAGAGAGATGTATGCATGCAAGGGTGGTCTTGCCAAAAAATGTGTGAAAAGTGTAGCCTTAAGGGATTAAGTTCCCTTGCACAAAAAAATATCCCCCGAAATCAGATCTTTTGGGGGATACAGCTATACAGCTATGAAACACACCTCCCAAGGAGCATGGCCGGCCATGTACTTTTGTTGCAGGTGGCCGGCCGGCCACCCCCTATGGCCGGCCGGCCAAGGGTCAAAAATGAAGCAATGAATTGCTGGCCGGCCACCACACATTGGTGGCCTCCCATATGTGCTGAACAAGACCCTGTGGTTGGAAATTGGCAACTCTGAAACAGGAGAAACAACAAGCCACTTTTCAAAGAGGGTTCAAAATGGACAAAACAATTACTGGCCGGCCATGTGTTTTTAGGGTCCTCCCATGTGTGTACAACACAAATATGTGGTTTTGGCTCGAAGAAAATGGCCCTAGGGTGTTCAACATTAGCCCGGAAGTGAGAAAAACGGGCGCCAGGGGGCGCCGGAAGAGCATAACAGGTTGCTGAGACAATTGCTGGCCTCCCACCCTCCAGTGATCTTCCTGATGATCAAACAGAGGTACCTGCCAAAAATGAACAAAAACCGATGCAAAACGAATGCTCGGGGACCAAAACACGCAGTTCGGGGTCCCGAAAATAGGCTGTTACGCACCGAAAGCGGCATTCGGCCACGAAGTGGGTATCTAAGACCCCAGTGTCCCTAGAAAGGGAGTAAATGAGATGCATGCCAAAAATCGGAGGAATCGGAGATGGTTGGGTGGTCCCGAACCGAGGCACACGGCCTGACGGCTCCGAAAACCGGGAACCGGGCTCCGAAATGGGCAAAATGGCCTACGACCACGAAATGTAGCCCACGGCCACTGAGAGATGGTCTACGGGACCTCTCCCTTCCCTCGGGAAAGAAAACAGAGAAAACCGAGTCCGGTTCGCAAACCGAGGCAAGGCACAGAAGAGAGTTCGGAAGTCCGGAGGCAGGGCGCACGGCCGCGACTTTGAGACTTCTGAACGAGCACAATATGCAACATCACCGAGCGCTCAATCGGTGACGTCTGAGTCTTAAGGTCGATCAAAAATGGGGTGTCTACAATGTGTTAGAACTTTTAAATTCCCAATCGGGGTAGAAACTTCAGATGCCCATGTTCATATGAACCTCTAAATTCAAATCTACGATTGATATGATTGATTAAACAAGTTTTACTTGAAAATGAAATTATATATGTTTGTAACTCTACAAATTATTTATTTATTTTGTTGCATTGGGTAAGATGTTGTAAATTTTGCAGCAACACTAGGAGAAACTTTGGCAAGATACAGGAAAAAGCCACGAGTGTATATCGGATGTATGAAATCTGGTCCTGTCCTTGCTCAGAAGTAAGTGGAATTTTGTCCTAAAATTTTTGCTGTTAACTGGATGTTGAGAAAGTGTTAAGCTTTTAGATGTCTTATTTGTGCACTCTGTGGAACAGGGGAGTGAGGTACCATGAACCTGAATATTGGAAATTCGGGGAGGCAGGAAACAGGTATTTTAGACATGCTACAGGACAACTATATGCCATTTCAAAAGATTTGGCTACTTACATCTCGATAAACCAGTTAAGTTACACTCTCACATGGTGTTAAAAATGAGAGATCAAAAAAAGAAATGTGCGTGTATCACTGAAGCCATTTTCGCACAGAGAGAGAAAGTGTAGGTTTTTTATGATGATACAAATTGTGATTGATTTGTATCTATATATATAGATATATCTCTGCAAATGTGTGTGTATATGTATGAGGAATTTGGGGATCCTAGAGTTGAGAAAGATGAAGAAAAATGAAAATTGTCTCTGGAAATGTGTTTGTCAATTGTGATGCATGGGTCCTAGAGAGAGAGAATCTCTCCTTATCCTTTTTTTTTTTTTTAAGTTAATTACACTTTTGACGAGGCACATCTGTCTAAGTGAAAGTGAGTTTTAGTGAAGAGTTCTGTGAATTTAATCCTAACATTATTGACACCGTGCCTTCAGGCACGGGCATACGCTAGTATATATATAATATATAATTGTATGTTTGTGTTGTGAAATGATAATTTGGTACTGATAATGATATTATGAAATTTATCAAAATGATTAAGATATTTTGATTTTGTTTGTGAGTTTTGATTATTTTTGTTAGTTTTTATTGAAAGATAATATGAGAAGTGCAAGTAGTTGAATTGTATTTTTTAAAAATATTTTTATAGTGATAAATTTATCATTTAAAGTTGAAGTAGGACTTTGTTGGCTTATTTTTCCTACGAAGGAAAATATTATAAATGCGAGCGTGCCAGCAAGGATTGAAAAATCTTTACAGATTAAATTCAAGCCAATTATCAAGCGAATGTGTTGACAGTTCTGTCGCCTCAACAAAGAGGACTTCAAAATTGCCAAAGTGTAGAGAAAAGAAAAATTAAAAGAAGAATGAGAGAGACGGAGAAAGATGATTGAGTGAACAATCAAAGTAATAATTACTTACCTCTACTCCTATGCTTCGAAAAGGAAGTGCATTAAATGCTTCGAAAATGAAATGCTAAAAATAAATGCTTCGAAATATAAATTTATATTAAACTACTCCTAAGATAAGGAAAATGACAAGAAATATTGAAATCAATTGTCTTTGATTTGAATTCTGGGTCTCTTACAATGTAGCCATTAATGGCTATTTATAGAAGAAAAAATACAGTAATAACTACTTAGTAACTACCCATTTCTTCCATCTTCATTCTTGTCTTGCCATGTGTCTTTCCACTCATCCACTTTGTCCTTCATATTCTCCATCATCTCTATAACTTCTTTTAACTTCCAAATGAATAAGAGGATGTCACGTGTCCTGCAATTATATAAATAATAAAAATTGCAGATTTATGGTGCTAACATTACCCCCCGCGGCCTTTAAAAATGATATTTACTTGAATTTTTGAAGGGCCGAACCAAGCATATGACTAATCTAAGCAACAAAGTGCTTCGAATGATATAACAACACCAATAAGGTGCTTCAAATGAGTATGAAATTATAACTAGATGACCAATAACAAGCTTCGAAGGTGGTATAAAAAACCAAATTCATCGTTCGAAGGTCTTGCGGCACAGTTTTGAAGGAATAACATCACCCCTCGAAGGTTGGAAGCATTGATATAGGATGATGATACTTACAATGAAATTTCAAGGTTAGGCTTGACGCTTCAAATGTTTCTTCCAAGCTTTATACAGTTTCGAAGGTGAAGTAATCAACCTTTGAAACAACTCTTGATGCTTCGAATGTATCTTCAAAGCTTTATACAGTTTCGAAGGTGAAGTAATCAACCTTCGAAACAACTCTTGATGCTTCGAATGTATCTTCAAAGCTTTATATAGTTTCGAAGGTGAAGTAATCAACCTTCGAAACAACTCTTGATGCTTCGAATGTATCTGCAAAGCTTTATACAGCTTCGAATGCGAAGCAATCAACCTTCGAAACAACTCTTGATTCTTCGAATGTATCTTCGATGCTTTGACTATGTACATACAAACAACTGGCCATCAATTTGAAAAGATAAGCCATTCTCAACCACTTATTTAAATGCATAGGCTTTTTCTAGCCAAATTCATGCATTTTAAATGGTCATCCCTTGTTCTTAGTGCTTCGAACTCATAAGAACAATTTGTTAATTTTATTAGCCACATCATCAGAATTATATTTTGATGTGAACCACAAATCCAAAAAGGATTTTGAACACCAAAAGTCATGGTATAGTGTGACCATGAAAATTCATACTTTTTGACATTTTGAAAAATGTCAAAAATTTTGAATTCATGAACAGTGGCTTGTTCATCATTCTTGACCATGTTTGTTTTAAAAACAAAACTTTCGCCGAATTGATTTTCATAATTATTTAGCAAAGTGGGTTGTTTTTCCATGTTAGCCATTAATGGCTTATGAAAATCACCCATAAATATGTTATTTTCATGACTTGACATTCTAAAATTTGGTTTTTGGACCCCCCGAGTCATACATGGAACATCATTTTTAGCCAAATTTGGCTCAAGAACATGCTCTTTCATTGTGTTAATTTCATAACTTGGCTCTTTAAAAACAGACTCTTGAACCCCCCGAGCCATTGATGAAATCAACTCTTTGCTTTTGCTATTTTCAACCATGAAAAAATTCTGAAAAAATTCACCAATTCCGGCCATTAAAGCCTCAGTTAAAGACTTGGTAGTGAGAGTTGATAACTCATCATTCCATTGGCGAATTTCCATATCAAGTTGATGAATTTCTCCAATTAAATGGTGTCTTTTTTCTTCTACCAAATAATATTGTAATGGATGAAAGTTTATTTCATCAAGAAAATGGATCTCTTCTTGAAGATCTAAAATTTTTCTTTCACGCCAATATATTTCAAATTGACAAGTTCGAATGGCAAAATCCAAATTGTTTGTCATTTCTTACACTTGGCTGTCCCACTGGGCGTGCCAAAAATTGTTGGCTTATTTTTCCTACGAAGGAAAATATTATAAATGTGAGCGTGCCAGCAAGGATTGAAAAATCCTTACAGATTAAATTCAAGCCAATTATCAAGCGATTGTGTTGACAGTTCTTTCGCCTCAAGAAAGAGGACTTCAAAATTGCCAAAGTGTAAAGAAAAGAAAAATTAAAAGAAGAATGAGAGAGACGGAGAAAGATGATTGAGTGAACAATCAAAGTAATAATTACTTACCTCTACTTCTATGCTTCGAAAAGGAAGTGCATTAAATGCTTCGAAAATGAAATGCTGAAAATAAATGCTTCGAAATATAAATTTATGTTAAACTACTCCTAAGATAAGGAAAATGACAAGAAATATTGAAATCAATTGTCTTTGAGTTGAATTCTGGGTCTCTTACAATGTAGCCATTAATGGCTATTTATAGAAGAAAAAATACAGCAATAACTACTTAGTAACTACCCATTTCTTCCATCTTTATTCTTGTCTTGCCATGTGTCCTTCCACTCATCCACTTTGTCCTTCATATTCTCCATCATCTCTATAACTTCTTTTAACTTCCAAATGAATAAGAGGATGCCACGTGTCTTGCAATTATATAAATAATAAAAATTACAGATTTATGGTGCTAACAGACTTACTAGTAAATAAGTTATGTTCATAGGATTGACTTGTAATTACCTTTTTTTAAAGTAAGGAATATTGTTGGGCTCACTTCAAACTCATATCTATATTCTAAACAGTTTATCTTGCAAGACTTGTCAAGTAAATAATTTATGTAAAAAATAAGTTTGATTGAACATCTAAATCCATATGAATGAATCATATTTGTCTTTAAAAAAATAGATGATAATTGTAATTTTGAGATTAAACTATTAATTATTTTAAAAATAAATGTGATCTAATTAATTTATTTTTTACATGGATTATTTACTCAATAAAAATAAATGATTTAAATCAAAGAGAAAGAACCGGAAGTGAGCCCACCAATAGGTACAACAAGCCCCTTCAGCCCAATACCCAAGTTAAGAGTTGAATTTGGGCTGCCCCATAATAAACTATTTACTTTTTGGGTTTTGCCTTCTTTCGTTTATAATAGAACTTTATAAATGTAAGTGTTAATTGCACTAATAGTCCTTATAGTTTGGAACTTGTGTCACTTTGGTCTCTGACTTTTTAATTGTGACACATTTGACCCTGAATTTTGAATCTTGTTCCAAATAAGGACAATTGAAAATATTATTAGATTTTTCAAGGGTAAAATCGTCAATTTGATAAAATATAAACTAATTTGACAAAAATAAATGTCAAAATAATATTTTTAATTTTTTTAAAATTATTTTTATCCACCAATGATAAAATTATGTAAAATTAATAAAAATTACATGATTAATTTTTTTAAATTAATTTTACATGATCATCATGCAAACACATAATAAAAATTAATTTGGTAAAAAAAAAAATAAATGTTTAAAAGATTTATCAATTTTACATAATTTTATTTTTAATAGGTAGAAATAATTTTTAAAAATTCAAAAATATTTGTTTGACATTTATTTTTGTCAAATTAGTTTATATTTTATCAAATTGACAATTTTAGCCTTGAAAAATCTAATTATATATTCAATTGTCCTTATTTGGAACAAGATTCAAAATTTAGGGTCAAACATGTCACAATTGAAAAGTCAGAAACCAAAGTGACACAAGCCCCAAACTATAGGGACTATTTGTGTAATTTGCCCTAAAATGTAATAATTGTTGGTGATTGCATGCATGCAACTAGTAAATTAAAAAAAAAAAAAAAAAACCACTTTTATTATAGAGTACTTGGTTCATCCCATATCTTCTCATACCATGATTTGATTTTTTTTTTTTAATCCAAAAAGAAAAAAAAGCAAAGAAAAAGAAGAAAAAAAGGAGTTTTGAAAGCCCATGTGTGGCCCCATAGCATCTATTCTAAAGGTGAAGAAGGATCAGAAGTAGATACACCACTTCCTAAATTAAAAATAAAAAATAAAAGGAAAAATTACAAATAAATTCTCAAAGTTTGACTATGTAACAAAATAAATTAAAATTTTAATTTTATCAGTTTAAATTATAATTTGTTAATTTATTTTCAATCTAAATCATCGATCTATTTTTGTTAAGTAAAATTGACGGAAAAAAAAATTATTTTAATCATTAAACTTAGTGTAAGTACGTATCCTTTTCTATTGGATTTAATGATTAAAATACATTTTTTTTTATTAGTTTTATTTCACCGAACAAATCAGAAGATTACTATTTAAATTAATAAAATTAAAAATTTATTTTGAAATTTTGTTAAAATAATCTTTTAAAAATAAAAACATAAAAAGCAAAAACACTTGCATAGCGTTGATTTGTGCCATTAAAGATTCCAGCACCACCAGAGGCAAAGCTAACGCCACTGACTGGGAAAGCATTACTACTACCACTCTTGTTAGATACAAGGGATAGATATGGTGGCGAAGTCGGTAACCCCATTTTCTCAGCTGCCAAACAACACTCCAAAACATATGAATCAAATCATCATCACCAGGACAACACATACATGTGGCACATTTACATTTTCATGGCATTTTTCTGATAGATAATTCTTAGGATAAATTATAAACACACTTCATAAAATTTGTTTATAACTTTGATTGTCGCTTATAATTTTGAAAATTATAAATATTTCATTATAAAAAAAAATTATTTGACAGAATTAATAGAAAAATTAAATTTCCTGATATAATAATAAAATTACTTTAGTTATTAATTGAGATAAATTTTTGATATAATTAAAAACTGTTAATTAATTTGATAATTTATTAATAAAAAAGATCATTTGTTATAAAATTAAAAATTTCAAAAAATGAATGTAATTTTTAAAATTAAAAGAAATAATTTGCATTTAAACAAACTTTGAAAAGGTGTATTTGTAATTATTCTTATTATGTTATGACTTATCAATTTTACAATAACGCTCAAATATATACGACAACCCATCAGAAGATCTTTATGCTCACTGCAAGAAGTACGATTTTTGGCGACATACTTTTTTTTTTGATACATCGGAAAATACAAAAAGTCATTGCAAAAATATTAAAAAGTTATTATAAAAAAATTTGAGGACAAAATTTTTTCGTCGCTTGGTGAAAAAAAAAAACAGTCTGGGCCATTAGGTAGATATGACATATGATGGACAAATTAATATGATAGAATTCCCAGAAAAATTAGTACATGATGAGACGTTATCTCACCTACTAAAATTAAACCGAAATGAAGGTGATACATATAGAGAATTGACACCAAAAAAATAAAAATAAAGGGCTGTTTGGAAGGTGTAATATTAGTATATTTTAATTTATATTATTTTTTTGTAAAAAATTAAAAAGTATATTTATTTAGCACTTTCCAAAGAAAGACTATAAATTCAGAATTATATATTTAGAATTATTGAAATAGAAATCAATGGTTTCAATTCATTTTATACGTAAACCCCACATCTTATGCCTAATTGATAAAACTATTATGATTTTTGATAAAAAATAATCATCAAGCGCATGACATATGCCACTTATTTGTTTATGTTTCATAAGAAAATACTAATCGTTTACAAATTTAGAAGCAAAA
>JAPPVO010005627.1:0-14992 GCA_030407325.1 Camellia japonica | reverse complement strand
AGGCCATGGGCTAGTTAATGGTAGAAGTTCTCTGGCTGGTTGATGTATTTGGTGTGCGAACTTCTGACATTTCTTGCATCTCTTAACATATTTCTCTGAATCTGCTTGCATGTATGGCCACCAATATCCTTGTGAAATTGCCCTGTAAGCCAATGATCTTCCCCCTTGGTGGCTTCCACATACGCCTTCATGTATCTCGAACAAAAATGCCTCGACCTTGCTGGGATGGACACATTTAAGGTAAGGCCCTGTGAAGGATTTTTTGTACAATGCTAGTGATGGAGAGAGCCAAAATCGCTGTGATTTTGCTCTAATTTTGTTGGCCTCTTTCTTTTCTTCAGGCAAGATGTCGTCTTTTAAAAACACTACGATGGGGTCCATCCATGAAGGGCCTAGTTCGGCACAACATACCTCAGCTACTTTGGATTCTTCAATGCTTGGTTTGGGTAGGAAGTTGATCAGTAATGGGTGTGGGATAGATGTATCTTCCATTGAAGCAAAACCTGCCAGCTCGTCTGCTCTACTGTTTTCTTCTCGACCGATTTGTTCTATCCGAACTACTTCAAACTTCATGATCTCCTTTTTGACTAACTCTTGGTACTTAGCCATCCTTTCATCTTTTGCCTCGTAGTCGCCTGAAATCTGGTTTACTACCAGCTGGGAGTCACTGTAAACCATTAGCTCGGTGGCCTTCATGAAAAGTGTTGATTTTAGGCCTGCTAACAGTGCTTCATACTCCGCCTCATTGTTGGACGCTGGGAAGCCAAGATTAACTGTTTGTTCAATTGTTAGGCTATCTGGTGAGATGAGGACCACGCCAAGTCCTGCATCATGCCTATTGGATGCTCCATCCATGAAGAGTTTCCACATCTCTCCGATGAATAACTTCTAGCAAGTAGAGAGATCGGATGATATTGTGGGATCATGAGTGTCACTAATGTTTTCTTCCAAGTCCATGCCTGCTGTTAGGGTTTGGTCTTCACTGTCTGGCTGCCTCAAGTCTTTGCTTTTTGATGAGTCCTCACTGGGAATAGCATGATTTGCTCTTTCCTTCCAGTCCTTAATCCCGTGTGGCTTGCAATGTGGCTGGGCATCCTGTATTAGGGGTTGCATAGTTTCCGCGACACTTTCCCCTCCTACTTCGGTTGTGTTGGTTAAATCGACTAGGCAGATGTGATGACTTCTTGGTGTGAACTCAGCCACAAAGTCAGCTAAAGCCTAGGCTTTTATTGTTGTTATGGGTTGAAACTTGATATCAAACTGCCCCAACTCCACCGCCCATTTCAAGATTCATCCAGAAAAATCCACCCTCTCAAATAATGCTTTTAATAGAAAAACTGTTAAGACGATCACTGTGTGGGCATGGAAGTAGTGTGACAACTTTCTTGAGGCCATCATCAAAGCTAATTCCAACTTTTCCAATGGTAGGTACCTTGTTTCAGCGCCAAGTAAGGTTTTGCTGACATAAAAGATAGGCAAGTGTTGGATTCCTTCCGCTCTGACCAACATTGCGCTGATTGCATGCTGTAAAACCGCTAGGTACAAAAAGAGCTCTTCTCCTAGCACTGAGGTTACTAACAACGGAGGAGAGGTCATGTAGTCTTTCAAGGTCTCTAGGGCGCGGTTGCATTCCTCATCCCACTCAAATTTGGCCTTTAATGCTTGGAAGAATGGTCAACATCTGTTTAACGACCGACTTATGAACCGGTTGAGTGCGGCTGCTAGGCCAGTGAGATGCTGTATCTCTTTGATTGTGTTGGGCCTCTCAAGATCTTGGATTGCTTTGATCCGAGAGGGATCAGCTTCTATACCTCGGTTGGTTACCAGAAAGCCTAGGAATTTGCCTGATCCTACGCCGAATGCATACTTAGATACGTTTAGACGTAACTTGTGAGACTTCAAAATTTGGAAAATTTCATCTAGGTCCCTGAGATGGTCCTTCTCATCCTTGCTTTTGACCACCATGTCATCTATGTAAGCCTCCATTGTTCTGCTTAACAATGGTTCAAACATTTTGGTGACCATTCGTTGGAATGTAGCCCCTGCATTCTTTAGGCCAAAAGGCATGACCTTGTAACAGTACAATCCTCTAGGCGTTGTAAATGATGCGACCTCCTGGTTTGGTTCATATATAGCGATCTGATGGTAACCTCAATACGCATCAAGGAAGCTAAGTTGGTTATGTCCTACCGTCAGGTCCACCAGTTGGTCTATCCGTGGTAGGGGAAAACTGTCCTTTGGACATGTTTTGTTGACTGTTTTGTAATCTACGCAAACACGCCATTTTCCATTCTTCTTTGGCACTATAACAGTATTAGAGATCCACCTGGGATAGTGCACTTCTCTAATAGCTTCTGCCTCCAGTAAGTTTCCTACTTCCTTCGCCACTATCTCCGCATGGTGAAATACCGATCTGCGAGTGTGCTGTATAATTGGTCTGGCAGTTAGGTGGACATTAAGTTGGTGGCAGATGAACTTTGGGTCAATGCCAGGCATGTCATACGGTGTCCAGGCGAACACTTCGATGTTGGAGGTTAAAAACTCCATGACCTCCATTTTCTTAATGCTGGACAGAGACGAGCTGAGCAGAAAGAACCTTTCTGGGTTCTTTTCATCTATCCTTACCTCTACCAAGTCTTCCACTACCTTCTGTTCAGTTTCTTTGCCGACATCTGCAAACACTTCATTGTTCTTCGGCTCTTCCACCATATGTACATATCCTTTTGCAGCCCGACTGCCATTTACTATGACGAAGCGCTGTTTTGACATAATTTGGTCTCCCAAGACCTCTTCGATTACTCCAGTTTCATTGGGGAATTGCAATGCCTGATGGTAGGTTGATGCTACCGATCGCATGGCGTGCAACCGTGCTCTCCCCAAGATTACGTTGTAAGTTAAAGGGACCTTCAATACCCAAAATTCCACCTGTTTTGTCATGGTTCCTGCCTTGACTGTGAGGATTATCTTGCCCACTGGCCACTCTGGTATTGAGTTGAAACCTACTAAGGGAGATGTCGCAGGTGCCAAGTCTTTGTCCTCCAGTTTTAGTTGTTTGAAGGTCTCGTAGTACATTATCTCGCATGAGCTTCCTTGGTTAATCAGGATTCGCTGAATGTCGAAATTCTTGATGCGTAAAGTGACCACCAGTGCGTCATTGTGAGGGCAATGTAGCCTTGCTAGATCCCTGTCTGAAAAGGACATGACATTCGTGGCCTCTATTTTGCCCTTTTTGACAGTAGGTTATGCACTTAATACCTCTCTCAAGTGCTCAGCCTTTTTGATCATCCCCCTAAGCTCACATACCCGTTCAGGTTCGACGATCCCATGTATAACATTGATTATGCCTTGGGGTGGACCATCGACCGGCATCCCGTTCGATCTGTTGAGGTCCTGGGGGGCTGGCTGTGTTCCCTCTTTTATATACTGGTCCAGGTGTCCAACAACCACTAACTCCTCTAGATGTTGCTCAATGGTGTGCAATTTTCAGTTTGGTGCCCCTTCTCATCATGGAAGGTGCAACGGGACCTCTAGTCATAGCCCCTTTGTGCTTCTCCCAACTTGGCAGGCCGTTGAACGAAGGGTTCATCATGTGTTTAGCTGAGAATCCGGTAGATAGGTTTATTAAACACCGTGGTGATGGCAGTGTGGACTCTTAACTTCTTTTTTTTCTGGGTCCTCTCTATTGGCTCGTCTGCCTCGCCTATTCCTGCTTGGTTGTTCTACCATGTTGACTTTTGCTATAGTCATTTTATCTGGCATCGCTGCTGCGCCAGATTTTGCTTTAGCACGAGCGCTATCTTCCTCTACTGGGATATGTTGATGCACTCTCTCCATTAGGGCCTCCATCGTGAGGGGTGGCATCATTGTCATTGAGTCCCTCAATTTGTTATTGACTGGTAAACCCCGTTTGTATTGTGCGATGACGAGATTTGTAGGGCAATTCCTAATCTGGTTGAAAGTTTCCCAGTAGCGACTGTTGTAAGACCTCAATGTCTCCTTTTTGTCCATGTCAATGGAGAGTAGCTTGTCGATCTCCACTGGCGTTTTGGTATTCGTTCTGAATCTAGTCATGAACGCTTCTGCCAACTGTGCCCACAAGGCTATGCTGCCTTCCGGCAGCCTTTCGAACCAGGTTAGGCCCAGGTCACCAAGGTTGGATGGAAACAGGATATACATTAGAGCCTCGTTTCACACCGTATATTGCCATAACTTGGCGAAAGTGGCTTAAGTGCATGTAGGGGTCTGACTTCCCCTCATAAGTAGTGAATTTGGGCTAGTGGAAGCCTGAGGGTAGTGCTGCGTTCTCAATTTCCAGAACGAACGGCGAGCTTTACAACCTTGTTAATGCTTTATCTGCTGGTTCGTAAGCAAGGTGCGGCATTGGCATCCCTACCTCGACACTCCTATGTGTCCTGGGGGCCAATCGCTGCAGGGCTGAAACTCAATGAGGGTCGCGAGCCCTGGTGTCCTCCTTCTAACGGGCCCTCCCCTCTAGCACTGATCGCAGGTCCGCTGACCTTGGCAACTTCATGTGCCTAGATGTCATTTGGTGCGTGTGCGAGGGCAGATAGCTACTTCTCTCTATATATGACCTTTCAGTCCTCGTTCTCTCAAACCTGGAGTGACGAGTTCTGGAAGTCCTTGATTGAGTGTCGCCTATTCTAAGGCTCTTACTTTCTGCTTGTGATGGTGTGACATGTCTGTCACGATCTTCCAAGTGGTAAGGGGCATGTTACCTTTGCGTCCCCCTTCTGTCGCCACCCCTTTTTCCTTGATCTAGCGCTTCATGGTCTCTATGTCTAACGCCATCCTTCTTATTAACTCGTCTTTCTCCCTCATGTGATCTTCCAGAACTTGAGGATCCAACCTTCGCCTCTGTCTTTCAGGACTCTGAGAGCGACGGGGACTAGTGCCCCTTCTCTCTTGTGTGTCCCTTCGGGAGTTCCATCGTTGGGGTTCTAATTCTGCCATGGATGGGATAGAAGGTAAACCTTCGCGCCTCCCTGTAGACACCCCATTTTGACTGGCCCTAAGACTTGGGCACTTTTTTTTGATTACCCGATGATGACAATTAGAATGTGTTTCTTACAGAATTCTCAGTAAAAGAGATGGAATTTAAACTTTAATCCCAACCTTCACCATTATGGCCAAATTATTTGAAAATATTGAATATTTCATTAATTTAGTATTTTTGTAATTTTTCATAATTTTATGTATTTGTTCATATTTTTAGTGTATTTTACATAAAAGAAAATAATAAAACAAATTATATTATGTGTTTAAAATTATTATACTATATGTTTAGTATTTTATATAAAATTATATTAGTATATTATATGTTATGTACTTTGGTATAAATTATATATTTTAGATATTTTATTATATATATTATAAAAAAATATAATAATAAACAAAGTTAATGTCGGCACGCCGACATCAACTGAACGCATATATATATATATATATATAATTATATTTATATTTATATTATTATTATTATATGCCTATATAAGGCAATGTTTCTAGCAAAGAGGGGGAGGCATTCTGGAGAAGGAATTTTGGAGGAAAGAAAGGCTAGCAGGGGAGAAAAAAATAAAGAGGGGGAGAGAAAAAGTCTGAAGAAAAAAAAAAGAGAGGACGGAAAATAAAATATTTTCTTTGATATTTTTATTTCCATTTCATCAATACACCATTCAAAAAACAACCACTAAAGTTGTAATTCCAAATTTTGGACTGAGAATTGAGAACATATTCTACAGACTTGAGAGTAGTCAAAAGAAAAGAAAATTCAACATTTCCCCAAAATGTGAGTTTTCGCAAATTTTCATTTAATTTAAAAATGTGATATAATTTGTTTAATTAATTAGTTTAGTTCAATTAATTAATTAGTTTTCGTTGAATAGTTAGTTCATTAGAATTTATAATGAATTAATTAGTGTAATTAAATAGCTTTTAATTAGAATTTAATTAATTAATCGGTGTTAATTAATTAGTGTAGTGTTTTCGCAAATTTTCATTTAATTTAAAAATGTGATATAATTTGTTTAATACTTCATTTACTTCTTTTTATAACTGTTTTTTTTATCGCTTTAATGGGATGGCTGCACCACCCACATATCTGCTATAATTTAAATATTGTATATAAACTGTTGTAATTTATTATTTTAAATAATTAACCTCCGGCAGTGAATAGTAACCCCGACGATGAATAGTAACTCCGGCGGTGAATAGTACCTCCGGCTATTAATTTTGCTCGCTTTCTATAGCTTAATTTCAGCACTATTTTATGCTATTTAGGGAGCTGTTTAATTTATTTCAATGATTTATGTTTTAAATATCAAGTTTGTTTGTATTAACCAATTAATCAATTTCGCATAATCATCTCTGCAACCTCCCTCCATTCTTTGCTTTTTTCGATTAAAAAGTTGTGAAAAATTAAGATTGTGATTCAAGTATAAGAAAGGAACTCTTCCATACTTAATGGTTTAATCTCTTCGGAGGTTTATTATCAAAAGTATAAAACGCTCTACGCTTAATGGTTTAATCTCTTTGCAGATTCACTATCAATGGCATAAAACGTTTTATGCTTAAGAGGTTCATTACCAAAAGTATACAACGTTCTATGCTTACTGATTTAATCTCTTAGGGGATTTACTACCAAAAGCATAAAACGTTCTATACTTAAACGGTTTAAATTCTTTGGAGGTTCACTACCCCAAATGTATACATGTTCTTATACTAAAGCACAATCTTTTATTTTTCATTTCTCTTTAATTATCAGTGTGTTTACTTTTAAGGGACTAATTGACCCTTGGAAATCATCAAGGAAAATGTCATTATCACTTATTATCAAGTTTGGATTTCAAGTCATTATCACTCAAGTTTGGGTTTTTCTAAGTCATTATCACTCTTTTGAGTTTGACTAGTCCTTGTCGCACATCTTGAGTTTGACTTGGAATCCCTTATCGCTTGTAAATAAGTTTTACTCTTCCTTTGTAATTTCCCCCGAAGAAAATTTTCTTGGGTTAAGTTGATACTTGTTTCTCTTTATTGCATTTTGGACTTAGTGGACGTAAATATCACTTTTGCACAAACAGGAGAAAAGATAAAGAATGGACATGTAATAAAAAGGCTAATAAAATTGGTTAAAATTGGATTACAACCGACATAAGGAACCAATATGATTAATTTAATTCGGTCGGACGTTATACCGAATTTATTGTGTCAAGGCTTGCCTTACATCAATTATTGTAATAAATTAGATAGCCCCCTTTCATTTATTATTCATTCGGCTTTGTAATAATTATTTGTTCGGACACTTGGACATTCGGACCCTCCTGCGTGAGGGCGCATTAGTTCATTCGGACCCTCCTGCGCGAGGGCAGACAAATTTGTAATAATGTGTATGTCTTCCAACCCCACGTCATTCTTCCTTTTACTTACCAACTTATGATGGTTAGATTAGGGACATCATGTCTAATTTAGCATACTCATGTTTGCATCCACTTGTATTGCATGCACCAAGGCTCGGCGCATCATTCTAATTCGCATTGTCGTTTAAATACTTTTTTGAATACATGCTTAGACCGCATGCAATCAAATAATTTCATATGCCATATTAGCAGCCGAGCCTAGTAATTGCATATCACATGTGTTACATTTGTCACATTGTATAGTTAGGAATCATGCATATTTTCTAACTTTGTTTTGTAGCTTGTTCGCGGGACGTCGGTAAATATGTGAGTTGTTATGTTTTAGCATCCCGCCTGTACACAATTTTCTTATTATGTTTAGCATCCTACCATGAGGCTAATTGCTTAAATGATAAATTGTTTGAATGCCTGTGGATGAAGGCTTGTTGCTTAAATTGGAATGATTCAACGAATATATGTTTTAAGCCTACTTTGTTAAGTGGCAAATTAAGCCCACCTGAGGTGGCAAATTCAAACCCTTTTCGAGAAACAAACATGAAATTGAATTGTTCCAATTTGAGCAAACTAGTCTATACCTTGTATGCTTCACATAATAAATCTTAGGATTTATTAAATAATCAGAATAAGAACATATACTGTACATAAAAATCACATCATGATTAGTAGAGGCCGATCTTTGATCGGGTGAGTGGGGTGTTCAATTATTGACCTTCCCCTCTCATACCTAAGTTCCCGAATCAAGACACTTTGGTAACGACGGACTAATGGCCTTTGGCACGAGTCATGGGTTTCCTAAATTTCCCAAAATAAATATTTAGATGGCGACTCTGATATCTGGCAAAGCAGTCCATTTTTGGCATTTGATTCAAACATCGATTTTCCAAAAGAATTTGCTGGATTTGGACTTTTTTTTTGTGTTCCACTGTTTCACATTGCACTTGTGAAATCAGAATCAGAACCAACACACAAGTGGAGTCCGAACTGTAAGGGCTATTTCATTCTTCCGAAAGGGAGCGCGAAAAGCCGAGCTACAGTTTCTGGCGACTCTGCTGGGGAATTAAGAAACTTGACTCAAACTTCATGATGTGAATTTTTATCTACATTTATATGTTCTTTGCGTTGCATTTGCATTGGTGCGCCTAAGTCCCTGTGTTTGCCATCTGTTATTCCTGGACGGTTTGCCGGAGGCTTGCCTACGAAGCTTGCCAAAAGGCTGACCGGTCATGGGCTCTGTCAAGTTGGGAACACAACCCTTGGATCTGGATTACCGCTGTACCGCTTGATCCTCCTTTCACTTTTCGGTGTTAGGTGTGAGAGGTATATTAGGTAGTGTTGCTGAGGTACCCTTTGTGACTATTTGACCTAATGCATATAGTATGCTCTAGTGACCATTCAAATTAGGACAGGATGCTACCCGTACAGGATGTTATGAAGCCACTTGTTTGAATAGTGAACCCTAGATCATTTCAAAAAGCTAGGACAGGATAACCCTACCCTCCATAGGGGTGTTTGTTCTCTTTCTTGCTATGTGCAATGTATTGGATCTATACAGAGGTTCTCAAATTCCGAACAGTGGTTCAGGCATTTCAATTTGTGGGGTTGAGTTCAGTGTGTCAGCATGAGTTAGCAATAATCAATGATCAGTTGAGTCGAAACGCTGCTAAAATTCAGATTGGGGGTTTCCATTTTTTTGCAAGGTAGTTTGCAAATCATTTCATTTCAGAAAAAAAAAAAAAATCCAATATCCTATAAGGTCCACTGGTGTAAATAAATAAAACTTGTAGGGTATCCAACCATCTCTGTGATTGGGGAATGACCACCTATTGATTGCACGGACTTTATTTTAAATATTGTGGATGGCCCACACTTTGACTAGCAATTTGAAAATGGTTTTATTATGAGTTTTGAACTAAATATTGAGTCTAAGTTTGATTCCACCAAGTTTTGGGATCAGACTCGAGTCACCCTAGTGAGTCAGAGTCTGTTGATTTCGAGAGTGCTAACCTAGACATTTCTGTCCTATCTAGGTCTTCTTTGTCATTTTCTTTTGAGTCTATTGTCATTGTTGAGTCATAGTCTCTTTTCAATAAATAGAAAAAACAAAAAAAAAAACAAAATGCTATAGAGTCTGCCTACTTCTCTGTGCCTATAAATCATAGCATTGACCAAAGTTTTTTAAAACTTTTTTTCAAAACTCTGATAAAAACAAAGAGGAAGAATTTCCTCGGGATTTGCAAAGTTTGATCAACTGAGAGAAAGAGAGGTATGCTAAGCCTTTGATGAATAAAATCATTTTTGTTAATGTGAGTACTGAGAAAGATCCTGGCTTGGTCCAGATTGGTTCTATATTGTCTTCGTAAGAGTACGAGTGATTAGTCACTTTGTGAAAAGATTTCAAAAACTGTTTTTGCGTGGTCCTACGAAAACATGTCTGGAATTGATTATACAGCATCGGATCCCTCTTGACTTGAGGTGCACGTCCTTAGCTCCTTAGCTTTCAAACCATGATTCAAAATAGTCAATGATCAACCAACGTGTAAGGCTTGCATAGCCGAATTGGAAATAGCCCTTGAACTAGAGGGAATGATGTGATTCAAATAGAGACAGCCCTTAAACTAGGAGCAATAAGGTCGAATGTGATCCAGATTGGAAACAACCCTTGAACTAGGGGCCATGATGTGATTCAAATGGAGGTAGCCCTTCAACTAGGGGCAATAAGGTAGAATGTGATTTAGATATGAAACAACCCTTGAACTAGGGGCAAAAGTGTGAGGCTTGCATAGCCGAAATAGAGGTAGCCCTTGAACTAGGGGCAATAAGGTACCAACCTTGAGAGGCTCGTTGGGCTGAAAACCCGGAAGGGCGACCCAGGCAAAAGTTAGAGCACAAAAAAATAAATAAATAAAAAAAAATGAAAAGCTCACAAGGTTGAAAACCCGAAAGGGCGGCCTTGGCAAAAGTTAGAGCATAAAAGGAGAGTGTCAATACTCGAGTGAACCTTAGCCATGTAGATTGGAATCAACCCTTGAATTAGGGGCAATGCTGTGATTCAAATCAGAAACAGCCCTTGAACTAGGGGCAAGAAGGTCGAACATGAGTTAGATTGGAATCAACCCTTGAACTAGGGGCAATGATGTGATTTTAGATTTGAAACAGCCCTTGAACTAGGGGCAAAAGGTTGGATGTGATCAAAGAGTTAAACTACTGATCGTTCCCAACGAAGACCGCGCAGAAAGGCAAAACCCTTAATTTGAGAGAAGAAGGACAATTGAATTCCTATCCACTACACTAGGGGAAATTCAGATCCAAGTAGCCTAGTCCCTACATCATCATATCTCCTGGTCAAGTGTAGCAGTCATTATTATAGATTTTGACGGCCTAGAGATCTCACACCCAATCAACATGGACAAGCTAAACTGAAACCCTTGAGAGGCTCGCTGGGCGGAAAACCCGAAAGGGCGACCCAGGCAAAAGTTAGAGTAGAAAAAAAAAAAAAAAAAATGATGAAAAGAAAAAAGTAAAAAAAAAAAAAATGAAAAGCTCGCAAGGTTGAAAACCCGAAAGGGCAGCTTTGGCAAAAGTTAGAGCACAAAAGGAGAGTGTCAATACCCGAGCGAACCTTTGCCGGAACTACGATGGCCTGATTCCTATCTTAAGGATACATAGGTAGCTTCATCTTGAAGTTCGGCCCCAACAATTTTTGTTAACTCATTCATTTTGTCCATGTTTGATTGGTGTATCTTTAGTCGACTTAGTTGTCCTATCCATGTTTGATTGGTGTATCTTCATTCTGCTCAGTTCAGTTGGTTCGATTCAACTTGGTTAAGTTCGGTTCGGTTCGGAGGTTCAGTTCGGTCCAGTTCTGCTCGGCTTCATTCGGTTGGATTGGCTTGGTTCGATTATCACCATTGATTATCTGGCTTGGGTTATGCACCCCAATGGTTGATTCCATGTTGGTTGAGTAGTGGCCATTTGCAAAAATAAATTTGATTAATTTGAATGAAGCTGACTAATTTTTCTCGAAAATTGTTCAAGTTTTGCAAACCAAACCATTCTTTGGATTTTAAAAACAAAGGAAAATTTTCAGTGCTCACAACTCAGCTTACATGATTTCAAAACAGAAAATGGACTAAGTATGCTAATCCAATTCTCATGTTGATCAAAACATGTTTACAAAAAAAAAAAAAAATCAAGAGACAAAAAAGGTCAAGGCAATGAACTAGGGTCATAGTCGAGTTAGAGATTCTGTCTTCTCCACCGCTCAAGTCAACTATTCAGTGCATATAAGTGTGTATTCATACTAGTCAAAGTATTCATACCAGTCAGTGTATATAAGTGTGTAGTCATACCAGTCAGTGTATTCATACAAATCAGGGTATTCATACCAGTCAGTGTATATAAGGGTGTTCATTTCATACCAGTCAGTATATTTATACCAGTCGGTGTATTTATACTTGTTAGTGTATATAAGTATGTTTGGATCATTTTGCTTTCGTTTTTCTTTGTTAAGTCATTCTTTGATTCAAATCAGTATAGAATCAATGTTCAATTTAGAGTTCAAAATTCAATCACTCTCAAATTCAATCAAACAAAAATGTTTTCAAACTCAAAGTGATATGTCAGTCACGCCATTGATGTGAAAAAAATGAAACTTATTTTATTGAAGTAAATATCTGTGTGCATGTAAATATCTGTGTATTATCCTGCTTGTGTTTACAATGAGTTCCTATGAGACCAACTGCGACGGTGGAAACTAGAGTTCGAATGGCAAAGCCTAGAACGCAAAAGGTTTGGAATTTCTGAGACTAAAGTCTGGTTTAAATACCCAGGGGTGTATCCCCGGCTTGAAATCTGTATGGCAGCCCCATAGGTTGAGGTAGCGTGTATACGCCTCAATTCTGGATACTGAGCCAACCTAGTCTGTCACCCCGTTGGAGAATAGGGAAAGTTGTAAATATGATCAAGAAGTAAAGTGGCATCCATGGCCATTCAATCGGTTAAAAACAGCAGGAGCGCCTGGTGTTCTTTTTCGGGTCTAGGAGACCTCAAATCCTCTGAAAGTGCAATTCCTTTGGTGTTTGTTATACCCGAACGACTTCAATGGTCTAGGACAGGTCTAGGAGACCTTAAATCCTCTAGAGGTGCAATTCCTCTGGTGTTTGTCGTGCCCGAACGACTTCAGGTGGTCTGTTATAGCCACCTGCATGTGTTTGCAATGAGTTCCTGGGAGACCAACTGCGACGGTGGAAACTAGAGTTCGAATGGCAAAAGCCTAGAACGCAAAAGGTTTGGAATTTCTGAGACTAGAGTCTGGTTTAAATACCCAGGGGTGTATCCCCGGCTTGAAATCTGTATGGCAGCCCCATAGGTTGAGGTAGCGTATATGCGCCTCAATTCTGGATACTAAACCAACCTAGTCTGTCACCCCATTGGAGAATAGGGAAAGTTGTGAATATGATCAGGAAGAAAAAGGGGCATCTGTGACTTCTACATGTAAAGGTTACCCCTTGTCAGCAAGAAATCATTCTACCATACCTTCTTCCATTCGCGTAAGACGCGTTTGGACTTCGAATTTACCTTCGCTCCTTTCATGTGAATGATGCTAGATTTGATGTTTACCTAGTTAAAAACCTTCCCCCTTTCCTCTCGTGTGAGACACGTTTGGATTGCAAATCGGTAAAAAACAGCAGGTGCACCTGTCTGTTTACACCACACCACCTCCTCTCGCGTAAGACGCGTTTGGAAAGCATATTCCTCCTCTCGCGTAAGACGTGTTTGGATCTCAAATACTCCTCTTGCGTACCACGCGTTTGGATCTCAAATACTCATCTCGCATACCGCGCGTTTGGATCTCAAATACTCCTCTCGCGTACCGCGCGTTTGGATCTCAAATACTCCTCTCGCGTACCGCGCGTTTGGATCTCAAATACTCCTCTTGCGTACCCCGCGTTTGGATCTCAAATACTCCTCTTGCGTACCGCGCGTTTGGATCTCAAATACTCCTCTTGCGTACCGCGCGTTTGGATCTCAAATACTCCTCTCGCGTACCGCGCGTTTGGATCTCAAATACTCCTCTCGCGTACCGCGCGTTTGGATCTCAAATACTCCTCTCGTGTACCGCGCGTTTGGATCTCAAATACTCCCTTCGCGTACCGCGCGTTTGGATCTCAAATACTCCTCTCGCGTACCGCGCGTTTGGATCTCAAATACTCCTCTCGCGTACCCTGTGTTTGGATCTCAAATACTTCTCTCGCGTACCGCGCGTTTGGATCTCAAATACTCCTCTCGCGTACCGTGCGTTTGGATCTCAAATACTCCTCTCGCGTATCGCGCGTTTGGATCTCAAATACTCCTCTCGCGTATCGTGCGTTTGGATCTCAAATACTCCTGTCGCGTACCGCGCGTTTGGATCTCAAATACTCCTCTCGCGTACCGCGCGTTTGGATCTCAAATACTCCTCTCGCGTACGACGCGTTTGGATCTCAAATACTCCTCTCGCGTACGATGCGTTTCGATCTCAAATACTCCTCTCGCATAAGACGCGTTTGGATCTCAAGTTTACATACTCCTCTCGCGTGAGACGCGTTTGGATCTCAAGTTCACATACTCCTCTCGCGTAAGACGCATTTGGATCTCAAGTTCAAATACTCCTCTCGCGTAAGACGTGTTTGGATCTCAAGTTCACATACTCCTCTCGCGTAAGACGCATTTGGATCTCAAGTTCAAATACTCCTCTCGCGTAAGAAGCGTTTGGATCTCAAGTTCACATACTCCTCTTGCGTACGACGCGTTTGGATCTCAAGTTCACTTTCCTCCTCTCGCGGACGAAGCGTTTGGATCTCACATTCACTACATCCAACATTTATGCGTTCATTCAGTGTCACATCATTGTCTTGTTTTGCATTTCATTGCATGATCATAAGTTGTGTTTTGCATTTCATTGCATGATCATAAGTTATGTTTTATATATCATTCTGCATATTGCCCCTGAACTACGCAGGTTTGATTCCTTGCAAACGGGATACGTAGGCAACCTTCTGGTTCAACCACTTGCATTTGCATATTTGTTTGTTTGCCCAAGTCTTACGGCCTTGTCAAAAGGGTCGTCTTCGGGCTTTGACATTCACTCACGTCATGAAATGACTCCGAGCTCTGTCAAAGAGGGGCAACTGTAGACACCCCATTTTGACTGGCCTTAAGACTTGGGCGCTTTTTTTTGATTACCCGATATGACAATTAGAATGTATTTCTCACAAAATTCTCAGTAAAAGAGATGGAATTTAAACTTTAATCCCAACCTTCACCAGTATGGCCAAATTATTTGAAAATATTGAATATTTCATTAATTTAGTATTTTTGTAATTTTTCATAATTTTATGTGTTTGTTCATATTTTTAGTGTATTTTACATAAAAGAAAATAGTAAAACAAATTATATTATGTGTTTAAAATTATTATACTATATGTTTAGTATTTTATATAAAATTATATTAGTATATTATATGTTATGTACTTTGGTATAAATTATATATTTTAGATATTTTATTATATATATTATAA
>JAPPVO010005625.1:0-11509 GCA_030407325.1 Camellia japonica | reverse complement strand
TTGAAAACTTTCAAAAACGAAATGTTTTTGTGCGGTCTCGCGAAGATTTGTGTGGAATCGCTCTTGAGATGTTGTAGCCTAGGATCGCTCTCGGCCTCAAGATTCGATTTATCTATTGTAAACCGGCTTCCATTCAGAACATTCAGCTGTGGCCATGAAACGCCTGTGTGGCCAGATTTGAAGCAGCCCTCGAACAAGAGGCACCAAAGTCAGATCAAGAGGATCAGATGTCGTCCAAAGAAGCTCACAAAGCTAGAACAGAAGTACCCCTCGAACTAGAGGCAAAAAATATCCGATGTGCTCGAAGAGCCAAAGATGGATCTTTCTGCAAGTCAACACCACAGTCACTCTCCTGGACACAGAGAGGCTTCAATCTCAAAACCATTTGGCATGGACTTGCTACACTTTTACCCTTTGAGAGGCTCGCTGGGCCGAAAACCCGGAGGGGCGACCCAGGCAAAAGTTAGAGCAAGAAAAAAAAAAGAAATACAAAAATACAAAAAAGCAAAAAGCGAAAAAAAAGAAGAGAAAAGAAAAATGCAAAAAAAAAGAAGATTGAAAAGACAAAAAAAGAAAAGAAAAGAAAGAAAAACATAGCTCGCAAGGTCGAAAACCCGCATTGGGCACCTTGGCAAAAGTTAGAGCCTAAACAGTGAAGGTTAAAATACCCGAGTGTACCTTGACCGGAACTACGTAAGGCTTGATTCCCATGTTTGGGATACGTAGGCAACTTCATCCTGAAGTCCAGCCCCCAACGCTTTCATAGCATCTCAGTCCATGTAATGGTTTTGATTACCCATGCTTCCTCTGAATCCAACGTCTCGACTGCAACGACGGGAGTTGCGTGACCAACTTCCTTCTGGAACCCAGTCACCAACGCTTTCAAGGTGACTGTGTCCATATATTGTTTGTGGCTGTCTTCGCCCGCTCCGCGCCTGGAGCCCCGGTCGAGTTCAATCATCAATGAGCATGCCGCGGCATCATCCAAACAAGGGGCAACTTTCCGTTGCCATCTATTGCCAAAGTTGCCCTCAGTCGTCGTCCAAACTAGGGGCAACTTTCCGTTGCCTTATCCCCCTTTAAGCCAGGGGCAATTTCCTATTGCCTCCGGTCCGAGGTTGCGTGTCTCAAGGGTAAGTTCTGCGCTCGTTGAGCGTTCACTATTTGCAAAAATAGTTTTTGAAAATTTTCACTGAAGTTGACTTATTTTCTCGAAAACTATTTCATTTTCCAAAATTGGGCCATGTTTGGACCCAAAAGGGGAATTTTCAGTGCGCACAGCCCGATTCGTATGATTTTTAAATCAAAAATTGCATAAGTGCGTTAATCCAATGCTCATCTTTGATCAAAACTGTTTTAGAAAGAAAACGAAAAAAAGGTCAAAGTAGCGAACTAGGGGCACAGTTGAGCCAGGTGTTCTGTCTCCCCCCTTTATCATCAACGCGCTCGCCAGAAAGGCGCTCTATCTATCAGAAGAGATAGCCGTGAGCTAACAATATTGGGCGTGAACTTGTGACTTTCTATTCGTCCATTAACCACCCAGGGGAGGGATTTAAAATGAGAGATTGAAGAATAGAGAGATGTGCGTTGAGAGAGAAGTGAGCAAGAAGGTTTTGAGAGAAAAACCGAGCCTGAGGGCCGAGTGATGTGAGTATCACAAATCAGAAGGGGTGGGAAATAATACCCGGTGAAACAGGCTCCCTGTGCACATTTGAGTCTTGTGTTTTGTTTTGTCTGCTTCGATTCTTGTTTTGAGTCGTTTTGAGTGTCAATAGATGTGTTTAGGTTGTTTACCTTTGTTTTCTTTTGTTGAGTCTTTTTCTACTGTGTTCAGTTGTAGGCTCGATACCCCGGTTGTGAAACCCCTTTTCCAAAGATTAATCGTCGGTGCTCAGAATGCTGTGCCGTTCTCTACATCTATGCCAGGTAAGGGAAGAAATGAAAAAAAATTGGGGCATCCGAGTGTGTTTCAATCTTAACCATTTCAGTCTTGAGATCCGGCTTGTCAGATTGGGCTGTTTGTTCAAAGTTTGCCGTATGCGGAATGGGCCAAGTGTTGGGTTATGGGCTGTATGCAGATTAATCCCCAGCGGAATGTAAGCTGTGTTCAGTTTGAGCAGCAGTCTGTATGAGTTGTCTGCGATTAGTTGGTGGGTTATCCGATTGTTACAATGCAAATGCTCAGATTTCAAACAATGGACCAATAAACATTTACATTTGAGATGTAATATGATGCAATGCAGTGCGGAGTATGAGATATGTACAAATAAAACACTTTTCAGACAAAAAGTTTGTTTTATATAATCTCTTTCAAAGTACAACTTTTGAAAAAAAATCTGCCTGCGGCAGTACATAGTACTCTATCTACCAAAAAGAGAAAGTACAACAAAAGAAAGAAGAAGCAAAGCAAAATCATCATCATCAGCAGCAGGTCTCATGCCTAAGGATCAGTCCTCGCCCTCTTCCTGGGCAAAAGCACATAAGCATCGTCGGAGCCGTCACTGTCGGAGCCCGAACCCGAGCTGTCCCCGGTCTCCTCCGCAATGACTCCGTCCCCCCGCCTCCGACTCACCATCTCCTGGACTGGAGCTCGTGAGCTGCTCCCTACGTGGCCACGTCCCCCTCTAGTGCGAGGGAATATCCTGCCATCCCGAGTAAAGAGGGGAGGCCCAGCTGGAGCAGCGCCACCCACTGGAGGGATCGGGAAAGGAGGCTGAAAAATACAAAGAACAAACACATCAGAATGCCGTGAGCAGCTTATCAGTACAGAATGCAGTGTATGAGTACAGTGTATGAATGCCGTGAGCAGTTTATCAGTACAGAATGCAGTGTATGAGTACAGTGTGTGAATGCCGTGAGCAGTTTATCAGTACAGAATGCAGTGTATGAGTACAGTGTGTGAATGCTGTGAACAGTGAATCAGTGCAAGATGCAGTGTATGAGTACAGTGTATGAGAGCCGCGAGCAGTTTATCAGATTTTTGTGCAGTGTAGCAGATTGTGCGAAACAAAGTGTGATTTGAGACTGTGGTCAGAAGAACATACCGGCAGGCCGTAGACGGCCAATGCGTCGAGAGTCCGCTGTAGCATCCCCATCAGGGAGGCATTCAGCTCCACTAACTGACGGGTATACTCGGAGGAAGCCTGCAAAAGTATTAAATACATCAGTATTCTGTGGGATATTTGAATGAACTGAAATGAAATAACAATGCAAGATGCAGAAATAAAGTAATGCATACCGGAGGCAAGTCGGGAATGCCGGCCAACTCATGACCAGCCGGAAGAGGAGCAAAAGGGATCTGGTAGGTCTCCCCACTCTGCCCTCTGTAAGTCACCATGGTAGGAAGAGCGGGCCAGCCCGTCCCTCGTCCCCTCTGCACTCCCCTCCTGCCGCGAGCTCGGGCCCTCTGTGACGACCCCACTCCTGCTCCTGCCTCTGCCGGGCTGCTGGCGCCGCAGGTCTCGCTGGATCAGCTCGGGAGCCCCCGCTCAAAGGCCGCATCAAGAAGGTCGGACGTACTCTGAGTAGTCGCCCTCGCCCCTATAGCCGTCCTCGTCCCAGCCGAGGGTGTAGTCCTCCATCTGCTGCACAGAAAACCTCTCGGTATCCCTCATGTGCTCGGGAGGGTGAACCGGGACTATCTGCTCTGGCAACCGAGGGTCTGGAGCAGAAAACGCTCCCCCAGGTACCAAGCCCGACAGACCGGGCCTCCAGCAAAATCCGGTAGCGCGAGGTCTCGATGGCGTCGGCATACCGATCTCGTATCACCGCTGGTAGTGGAGCCCACGGCTGCCAGGTGACCTGAAATGAAATACAGTTGATTATTTACTGATATAGAAATGTACGCTTGAAAGCGAAATTTAAACCGACTATAAGCAAAACGTACCTCGGTGGGGGTGATGGTGTCGAAGAAACGGCGGAAGAAGCTGAATGTGTCTCGGGGCCTCCGAGTGCACCTCCCATCATAACGGCGAGAGAAGGGAACGACCAGAGGGGTCTCAGTCTCCGGCACTGGCTCTAGTCTGGGGAAGTAGGCATACACCCACAGCTGCAAAACAGATGTCAGTATGACTATCAGATCAAGCAGGATGCAGAATAAAGTAGAAACAACGGAGCCGTGTGTTGTGTATTGTGTTGAACAGAGTGTACAGTGTGAACAGTGTACAGTCAGTGTAAAGCAGAGCATGTGTGTGCCGTGTGTACAATATGCAATCCGTCGGAAGCGGACTACAGTGTGCGCAGTGTGCAGAGTACAGAAAGTACAGAACAGAAATGTAAAGTAGAGAAGAAGACATACCTCCCAGGCTCGCCAGTAGCCTCCTAGCAGCTGTCCACTGCCACGAGAGACCGAGCTCATGTAGCCATAGAGAGTGGCCAAAGCAGCGCCGCCCCAATCATAACGCAAAAGATCTCGGACATCCACCAGTGCACTGAGGAGACAGAGGGGCACTGTGTTCGCCCGGTCGGCGAAGAGAGTCGTCCCGAATAGGAACATCAGAAGCCGCATGCATACTGATCCACGGCCTCTGGGGTCATCGGGGCTGCATCGATGAGTGCGGACTGGACCCGAAACTGCACCTCGAACCAAGAATACCGACGAAGCCAGGACGAGCCAGAGGCGGAGCCGCGCCAAGTAAGTAAACCTGGGCTGCGGTCCACTCATCCATGTCTATATCAAAAGGGATCGGATCACCCCCCACCCCGATGCCAGTGAGCATCGAGAAGTCGTAAGGGGTCATCGTCATGTCCCCAGTCGCTGATAGGTGAAATGAATCGTGTGTGTCCCACACCTCTCTGCCAGGGCGGCAAGAAGAGGTCTGCAGGCGGAGAGCCTAGAAAGTCCCCGGCAGAAAGAGCCAAAGCCCGCCTGGTCCACGATGCGTCGAACCGCCTCGGGAAGATCTAAATACCAGTCTCGAGCAGCAATGTTCCCATACCCGCGGACGGTATGGGAGTCTCCCTGTAATCAAAAGCAGTAATTGCAAAACAAGTATTTAGCATATAATTCCAAGAAGCATACAGATATGGCGCATGTGTGCACATTTTTCAGATTCAAGCAGATATTGGAGCGCAGTATGCTAGTGTAGACACCCCATTTTTGACCGACCTTAAGACTCAGACGTCACCGATTGAGCGCTTGGTGATGTTGCATGTTGTGCTCGTTCAGAAGTCTCAGAGTCGCGGCCGTGCGCCCTGCTTCCGGACTACCGAACTCTCTTCTGTGCCTTGTCTCGGTTTGCGAACCAGGCTCAATTTTTTCTCTGTTTTCTTTCCTGAGGGGAGGGAGTGGTCCCGTAGACTATCTCTCAGTGGCCGTGGGCTACTTTTCGTGGCCGTAGGCCATTTTTCCCATTTCGGAGCCCGGTTCCCGGTTTTCGGAGCCGTTAGGCCGTGTGCCTCGGTTCGGGACCGCCCAACCATCTCTGATTTCTCCGATTTCTGGCATGCATCTCATTTACTCCCATTTAAGGACACTGGGGGCTCAGAAACCCACTTCGCAGCCGAACACCACTTCCGGTGCCCGGCAGCCCATTTTCGGGATCCCGAACCGCGCGGTTTTGGCCCTGAGCATTCATTTTGCATCGATGTCTGTTCATTTTTGGCAGACACTTCTGTTTGGTCCTTCCGAGGGACACTGGGGTCTCTGAGACCCACTTCGCAGCCGAACACACACTTCCGGTGCCCGGCAGCCCATTTTCGGGATCCCGAACCGCGCGGTTTTGGCCCCGAGCATTCATTTTGCATCGATGTCTGTTCATTTTTGGCAGACACTTCTGTTTGGTCCTTCCGAGGGACACTGGGGTCTCTGAGACCCACTTCGTAGCCGAACACCACTTCCGGTGCCCGGCAGCCCATTTTCGGATCCGAACCGCGCGGTTTTGGCCCCGAGCATTCATTTCGCATCGATGTCTGTTCATTTTTGGCAGACACCTCTGTTTGGTCCTTCCGAGGGACACTGGGGTCTCCGAGACCCACTTCGCAGCCGAACACCACTTCCGATGCCCGACAGCCCATTTTCGGGACCCCGCGCGGTTTTGGTCCCCGAGCTTTCGTTTTGCATTATTTTTTGTTCAATTTTGGCAGGTACCTCTGTTTCATCATTCCGAAGAACACTGCGCTCTCAGATGCCCACTTCGTGGCCGAACAAATCTTTTCTTTTTGCCCTCAAAATATCTAGATATTTTGCCCTCAAAATATCTAGATATTTGAGGCAAGATATTTCAACCCTTTTGGCCCTCCTTTTAAGCCCTCTCTCTTGTCCATTCCAGCAGCTGGCCGAACCTCATTTTGGGAGGAGAAAAAAATCCTTCAAGAACACTTAAGCTTAAACCTCCATTTTCATAGCAAAAAGCTTCAAACATCCAAGTTTGCTTCCATTCCTTCATCAACTCCAAGCTCTACCTCCACCATCTCCATTTCAGCAACAAAGGGAGCTTCTTCAAGGCCTAAGGATCAGAAAATTGAGGCTACAAGGCAGCAAAAGAATTGTCTTCAAGGGTAAGCATTCAAATCCCTTTTTCTTGCATAATCTTGAGTCAAATATTTACTTTATTTCCTTTTAGTTTTTGGCTTTGACACCTACTGATTTTGTGCTCATTTTGAGCCCCTCTACAACATTGTAGAAGGGCTCAACTTCATTTGGTGTCTCCATGATAGACCTCTTTCAATATCCCTCCTTAGGCCATTAATTTGCATGCTTTGCTAGACTCATTTGGCTCCGGATTTTGGCCTTCATCAGGCCTAGAAAAAGTCTTATTTTTGTCTCCTTGTAATGTTTTGTTTAGGGTCTTAAGACATTTGGTGTATATTTTTGGTACTTCCTTTGAAATTCTTTCATTTTACCGTAAATTTGCATGCTTTGTTAGACTTGTTTACCTACTGTTTTGAGCCTCCATCAGGCTTAGAGAGTGTCTTGTTTTGGTCTATTCTACACTTTTTGTCAAGGGTCTTAAGTGGTTTGGTCATTTCTCATGATACCTCTCTTTATAGCCCCTTTTTGCATGCCATGTTTAGCATATATACATACTGATTTAGAGGTTGTCATCTGTTGCATTTGTGCATATTTTTGTTCCATCTTCAATGTTGTAGAACTGATTTTTTGGGTTTGAGCATTGTACATATCACTTGCTTTGTAATTCCCCTCTTTTACCGTATTTTTGCAAGCTTTTGTTTCCATACTTGTGAGCATTATTTGGCCTTGCTTTGTGCTAATAAAATGCTAGTTTAGGGGCTGCCTTGCCACTGTTTTCATTCCATGTCCATATTCTGTATGTTTAATAGGGCTGTAGGCCATTTCGGGTGCATTTCATCTCATTTTGGGCATCGGTTGCAATTTTATCATAATTTGGGGGCTGTTTTTGCATTATCTTAGTTGCTGAATTTTGCATCTTCCTTATGCCATTTGCTACATCTCATTCGCATGTCATTTTGGTGCTTTAGAGCCTCGCCTCGGTTTGCGTGCCCGTGTGCGCGCATTTCGAGGCAGCCTTGTTTTATCTAACGGCAGCCTATGTGAGTGTGGTTGAGGCCCTCTCATGTTGGCGTAAGCCCAATTTGCATTTTCATGCTTGTATGCCATTGCCTCGGTTTGCGTGCCCGTGTGCACGCATTTCGAGGCACTTCATTTTTATCCGACGGCAGCCTATGTGAGTGTGGTTGAGGCCCTCTCATGTTGGCGTAAGCCCAATCTGCATTTTTCATGCCTGTACATCACCGCCTCGGTTTGTGTGCCCATGTGCACGCATTTCGAGGCATTTCTTTTTTATCCGACGGCAGCTTATGTGAGTGCGGCTGAGGTCCTCTCATGTTGGCGTAAGCCCAATTTGTATTCCGTATGCCATTTCATTCCATTTTGTCATCGCCTCGGTTTGCGTGCCCGTGTGCACGTATTTCGAGGCACTTTGATTTTATTCGATTTGCATTTCACATCATCGCCTCGGTTGACGTGCCTGTGGGCACGCATTTCGAGGCACTTCAGTTTTATCCGATTTACATTTCGCATCATCGCCTCGGTTGGCGTGCCTGTGGGCACGCATTTCGAGGCACTTCGATTTTACCCGATTTCCATTTCATTATCGCCTCGGTTTACGTGCCTGTGGGCACGCATTTCGAGGCACTTCGGTTTTATCCGATTTGCATTTCACATCATCGCCTCGGTTGGCGTGCCTGTGGGCACGCATTTCGAGGCACTTCGATTTTACCTGATTTACATTCCACATCATCACCTCGGTTTGCGTGTCCGCGTGCACGCTTTTCGAGGCGCCTCATTTTCGTCTCATTTTCATCAGTATTGTGCATACCAGGCTGTATCTTAGCTGCATTTCATGCATATCATGCATATTGCACGGGAAACGAGGCGCGTTTTGTACTCCGAGTAACGGAACGGGTCTCAATTCCCAAGTCACCGACACTCCGGATTATCCATGATGGAGTTAAGTGTTGTTTTAGCATTCATCTGCATTCATCCCTATATTGAGTTGTGCAATTCGACTCCTCGGCCATCATGCATCGGTATGCGTGATTGGTGGCACGAGGATCGAGGCATGCATATATTTGTGAAATACACTGCTGTGCCCTTTTCCTGCTCTCTGTTGCAGTAAAATTCAGAGATTAGCAACTTTCAGAGTCTGGCGCGCATTTCGAGAAACACTGCAAACAGAGGCTAATCAGGGCATCCCGGTGGATTTCTGCCCGAGGCAGCCCGGCAGGCACTATTCATCATAGCAAGGCAGCTCCCTGGCCTGCGCGCCAGTTTACTGCTTTCCTAGATTAATTTGTTAATTAATTAGAAATCTGTACATTATTTTGGACTGTATATTTCGGACTGTATATTTATTCGGACCCTCTGCGCGAGGGCACAAATGTAATAAGTGTGGGTGAGTGTGATGTATGTCTTCCAACCCCCATTTCTTTCTCCCTTTTATTTACCCGCTCACGATGGTTAGATATAGGGCATATTTAAATTAGCATACAGTATGATAGCATGTTACATCATTCATCTGTTTTGCACGCACCGGGCTCGGCGCATCATACAAACTGCATCTGTATTTCAATTCCAAATTGAGTACGTGATAGTTGTAGCATTTCACATGCCATCTTTAGAATAGTCGAGCCTGCTATAGTTGCATTTTGCATGTGTTGCATTAGGCATTCTGTATACTTAGGATCCATGCATGATTTTCTAATCGGTTCCTGTTTTGGCTTGGAGTACTAGGTGAGCTTTATGCTTTAGCATCCTTGCATGCGTGTGAGTGTTGCCATGAATAGCATGCTTGCCATGAGGCTATGTGCTTATGTGATATAACTGCCTTGAATGCCTGTGGGTGGAGGTTGGGTTATCTGAATTGGGACAATTCATCAATCATGTTTTCTAAGCCCACCCGAGGGTGGCAAATCCGCATTTTAAGCCTACCTGCGGGTAGCAAACCATTTTCAAACAAACAAACATGAAATGTTTTGTTCCAATTCAGGCGATTCAGTCTATACTTGTTTGCTGCGAGCATCACATAGTAATCCTAGGCTAATAATCGGAATAAGAGCATACAATGTTTTCAAAAACAGATATCATGGTTAGTAGAGGCCGGTCTTTGACCGGGCGAGCGGGGGTGCTCACGATGTGACCTTCCCCAATCGTACCCAAGTTCCCGAGCCAACTTTGGTGATGACGAACACGTGGCCTTTGGCACCGAGTCAGGGTTTCCTAAATTTCCCATTTAAAAAATATTTAGGTGGCGACTCTGTTATCTGGCAAAGCAGTCCATGTTTGGCACTTCTTTTCTAAAAATCTGTTTTTCTCAAAAACGATTTGCCGGATTTGGACTCTTTGGTTCAAGATTAAGAACCGTGACATTTGAGTCCTTGAACTGTAGTGACCCCAATATGAACAGAACGGGACCTAACCCTCCCGGGGCGTTCGGGGACGTCTACAGCTAGTAGGCGAACTACAACGTATAATGTATTAACATGCCTCGTATGATCCAGTTTAAATACAGCATACAGTGCGTTTTCAGATTCAAACAAGTACCGAGTGACGGCGAATCGACAGTGCAATGTGTGCCGTGTGTTTGGGTGATTCAGACTAGTGCAGTGTGTGTGCATGGGTGTCGGTCCTAAGCAGATATCAGTTGTGAAGTTGTCTACAATCGACTACAGTACAGTGTATCAGAGCTAAGCAGTTAAGGGTTGTAATCAGCTATGTCAGTTGACAGTTTACAGTTCTACATTGCGAAAAGTAAAACAGAGAAGAGTGCTACCTCGACAGTGCCGAAGGACAGATGAGAGGTCGGCTCGCGCAGTAGAAGCTCCGGGTCCAGAACCCTGTCAAAACCGCGGAAGTGGCGGAGTCCGTCGGGCGGTAGCACATGGGTAGCCGGCCGGTAGGTCGCCGGGTCAAAAGGACGCTCACCCAGAGGGAGGAGCTCGACCCCAGGATCCATCTCGTGATCCGGGGGAGTCCCGACGTGTGGAATGTCATCGGCCATGTCAACAATGATGAGAAAATAACTGGAAGAAGGAAAACCGGGTCGGAATACGAAGGGTCAACCGAAAAGTCAACCCCGAACGAGCCAAAAATGGCCGGGAAGGCCGGAATATGAAAAGACACAGAAATGAAGAGCAAGTCGAGGGGAACAAGTCCCGAAAAGGCAAGAATAGCAAAAGAAGCACCGAAATGAGATTTCGATCGGTTGAAAATGTCCGAAACGCGAAGGTATTCGCGAATCCGACGATGAAACGGGCGAAAACCGCGAGGAAAACTGAGAAATGAGAGAGGGAAAGGCTCTAGAGAGAGAAGGGAAGGATTTTCGGCGGTGGTGGAATGAATAGAATAGGGTTTAAAACCCTATTTTAAAGGACCCGAAGTGAAATGGCAGTTCTGCCCCCGATCAGCAACTTTTGGCCGGTCGGCACTTTTTGGTGCCGATGGATGAGTTCAGGCAGCCGGTGGCAGCCGGTGACCACCCCACCCAGCCGGTGGTGTTCCCAAGGATGTGTTTAGGCTATATGAGGGGTTTTGGGTCTTCATAGCTCAAGAAAGTGCAAGAAAGTGCATCCCCGATGCTCACCCGGCCTCCGTTTTGACCTCGGACCGTGTCTTCTGTGAGTGGCACTGAGATTCAAGCAAGAATTGTATCCTTTCGTATCCTTTTGTCTTTTACAAGATTCGAAAGTTGCCCCGTGTGCGTCGCATGCATCCATCCTTTTTGTCTGTTGCGTCGCAACGCGCCGTCTTGCACGTCCCTTGTGACTTGCATCTTTTTCCATTCAAACGAGGTACGTGTGCCTCGTTTTGCATCTCATTTTCAAATGAGGTACGTGTGCCTCATTTCGCATTCCATTACATCTCGAGGTACGCGTGCCTCGTCTTGCATCATCTTTCATCTACATTTCATCTTGAGTCACGTGCGGTGTACTACCTCACGTGTTTCATTTGCATTTCATCTTGATCCACGTGCGGTGTACTACCTCACGTGCCTCATTTGCATTTCATCTTGAGACACGTGCGGTGTAC
>JAPPVO010005624.1:0-27977 GCA_030407325.1 Camellia japonica | reverse complement strand
GTTGTCAAGACATGCATGCTCCCACCATCGGCCATTTCTGTGCTGTTCAACGGCTTTCTTCGCTTTGTCAAGGGTACTCTTCATCATGGTCTTCAGTTTTCTCCCAACACTTTTGATCTTCATGCTTTTTCAGACACCAATTGGACAGGGGATGTTCTTGATCGAAAGTCTACTTCTGGTTATTGTATTTTCTTGGGTTCCAATCTTATTTCTTGGTCTGCTAAGAAGAAGGCTACAGTTTCTCATAGTTCTACTAAAGCTGAATATAGAGCCTTGCTCACAAGACTGCTGAGATCTCTTGGCTTCTTATGCTTCTTCATGATCTTGGCATTTCACCTCCTACTATTCCTCTTCTCTGGTGTGATAATGTCTCAGCCATTTTCTCTTCCTTCAAATCCTATTTTCCACTCTCGATCTAAGCACATCGAAATGGATTGTCACTTTATTCGTGACAAAGTCCTTGCTAAACAAATTAGTTTGCAATACATTCCTACCATGGACCAGTTGACTGATATCTTTACTAAACCCCTCTTTGTTGGTCACTTTCTTACCTCAAGACCAAGCTTATGGAGTTCAGTCACCCTATCAGCTTGCAGGGGCCTGATAAGATACATAGCATTAGCTCTAACATGCGGTCACCAAATCATCTCCACCAGTTAGTTAGGAATCTGTTAAAGTGTTTGTTAGTGTACCACATGTAACAGATTAGTTATGGGTTAGTTGTAATCATCTGAGATGTATATAACCATCATGTACTCATCTGGAATGATATTGGAAATAATGAATTGAATATTTCTTCAAATTTGGTATTTAATACTAGATAAAAGGCTTATATTTTAAACAGATAGGATCTTTTACGAATTTATAATACTTATGAACTTATATTTTATTTTTGTAATACTTTCAGAACTAAATATAGTTGAATAGAATATTAGGAATTTAATATATTCAATCGATAGTTTAGGGACTAAATAGATTCTCAATCGATAGTTTACAGACTAAATAGACAATTTGATAATAGTTTAGGGGTAAAAAGTGTAATAAATCCTTTTATAAATAACTTCATCTACGTGAGATTTGTATCACAAAATTTAATTTGTTGGAAAGAAATTTTAATGTTTCCATACACTTGATACTGATTTTACAAATATAATCTTAGTTAAAAACAAAACAAAAAAACAAAAATCAAAATTAAACATGCAAACTACCATCAGAAATGAAAAACTCAAATTACAAGCTATACCAGGGAAAATTCAAATTGCAGTTGTCGCACAATCTCGATTTCTTAAGGTGATTGAATCCAGTATGTTATGTTTATATCAATACTCGACACTCATGTTTGTATCATGAACCTTTAACAAATAGTCTTCTTTTTTTTTTGTTAAGATAGGCCCCAATTTGACCCTTTGTTATTTAATAGGTTTTTCCTATTAGAATCGTAGTCTCCTTAATTTATTCCATATTTCTTGGGTTCATGTGAATTGTGAAACCTTAATTTTCTCATAATATTGCTAGGTATTTTTCATTTTAATTTACTCAAGTTCGATAATAGACTATCAAATCATTTTATTCATTACCTATTAACAAAAATCTAATGACAAAATACATGTGCAAACAATATTTCTAAGTTTGTTGGTAGGAGGAGACTACTTCTGATAGTTCACACAACAAACTGGGAGAAACCAAATTATGTTGAACACATAGAGTGTGTTTGGTAACGTTTACGTTTTCAGTTTATATTTACAAAAGTTTTATAAACTAATTTTTGTTTATTTTTTGTTTATTTTTAGAAAAATATAAACTACAAACGTGTTTGGTAATTGACAAAATGTTTAAAAAATTTAAAATATAAAAAAAAGTGAGAAATGGCAAGTGGCGGCGGAAGGCGGTGGTGGAAAGTGGTGACGGTGGGTGGTGGTAGTGTGGTGGTGGTGTGTGGTGGTAATGTAGTGGCAGGTGGGTGGCGGATGGCCGGGTGGTGGTGGGTGGTGGCAGGTGAGGGGTAGTGGTGGCGGGTGGTAGTAGTGGATGGGTGGGTGACGGTGGTGGGTGGTAGCGAGTGGGTGGTGGTGGTAGTGGTGGTGGTGGCGGTGGTGGGTGGTGGTGGTAGTGGGTGGCGGATGGTGAGTAGTGGGTGGGTGGTGGTGGGTGGATGATGGTGGCGCTGGTGGGTGGTAGCGAGTGGGTGGTAGTGGTGGTGGTGGCGGCGAGTGGTGGGTAGTGGTGGCAGGTAGGTGGCAGATGGTGGGTGGTGGCGGGTGGTAGTGGTAGTGGTGGTGGATTGGTGGGTGACGGTGGCGGGTGGTAAGTGGTAGCGAGTGGGTGGTGGTGGATGGTGGTGGCAGGTGGGTGGCGGGTGGGTGGCTGGTGGCTGGTGGTAGTGGCAGGTGGCTGGTGAGTGGTGGTGGCAAGTAGTGGCGGGGTGGTGGTGGTGTGGGGGGCGGTGGATGGTAGTTGGCAGGTGGATGGCAGGTGGGTGGTGGTGGTGGTGGTGGCGGCGGCGAGGGATGGCAGGTGGGTGGTGGTTGGTGGGTGGTGAGTGGTGGTTGCAGGTGCTGGTGGGTGGGTGGTGGTGGTGGCAGGACGTGAGGTACGGTTGGTGGAAAATGAAAATGGTGGCGGTGGTGGCTAGTGTTAGGTGGTAAAAAAAAGAAAAAAAACTCAAAACTCAAAACGAAAACACATTTTTTGCTGTTTTAATTTTTTGGCCAAATTTATAAACTGAGACCACTGATTTATAAATCAAAAATTTTACCAAACAAGTTTTCATTTGAGTTTTTTAAATTTTTATAAATATAAACAGAAAACTAAAAACGTAAGTATTACCAAACGGCACCATAGAGTTTATATCACTAAGTATGCTTTTGAAAAATACAGAAAACAAATACAACTAGAGAAAGCCTTTTTTTCTATCTCTAACTCACACTCCCTTATTCTTTCTAATTTCTTCTTTACCTTCCAGCTGTGGCGGAACTGTGTAGGGACCGAAAGGGGCATATGGTCCCTTCAATTTTTTTCACATTTATTGTTAATTTTATATTTATGAGTATTTGTAAAATGTATAATATTTCACATTTTAAATATTAGTATCAATGTTATTGAGTTGATTTTATTAATACAAGACTTACATGTCACTTATTTTTTTTAATTTTAAAAACCAAATGGTGTGTATACTTTTTTGAGTAATAATGCCGGAGAACCTAAAATTTCACCTTTAAATTATTTATCCACATTGACATAGCAGGGGTTGGGTCTTAGTTGATTAATTTCTAAACTAGCCTAAACTAATAGTTTAATCGATTGTATACAAAGATTTAATCAATAGTTCAGAACTGAAAAAATTGAAAAAAAAAAAACTATTTGTTAGATTTATTTAGTTTTGTTGTGAAATACTTATTTTGCAACACTTAAGTAAGAAATTATGGTCAATTAGTAATGTACTAAAATTAACTCCACATTTTTTTATATATATAGTGGCCTCTCCCCAAAAAAGTTTCTAATTTTGCCTTGACCTTCCATACTTTAAACTCTCACAAACATTACATATTTATAGCTAAATCTTGGGGAATTTTCTTTTAAGGTCCTTGGTATTAAGATTTTATAAGATAAAGGGCATACACTATTTTCATAATAGTTGAGATCCTTCAGCATTTTTTCAGAGAAATTTCGATCTAGATCGAAATTTTAAAACAGAAAGAAATTTCAAATTTCGCTGGTCTACTCAATTTCTTTGATTTTCTCTGTATTTTCAAATTTCTCTAAGTTAAAATTTCTCTGGTTCGCTCATAAATTTCTCTATGTTTTTGACTAATTTTCTCTAGTTTGCTCATAATTTTCTCTATGCTTTTAACCAAACCAGAGTAATTTGAACAAACACTATTTTGACCAATTTTTTTGTGGACTGTAAGACATTCGGACAACAGGTGCACCAATGTTAATTGAACCGTTCTTGCTTCCAATGTACGCATCAAATTTTGTACGTACAAATATTCATTAACATCATATATCGCAATTTTATCAATGATAACGGTGACATAAAAGAAAGAACTGTTCCAAATTGAAGATTTTAGCAATACCGATGATGTAGGTTCCGATCGCGACGGTGACAAGAGCTCGAGTGGGGTGAAATGCGGCAGCGCGCAAATTGCTTAGGGTTAGGCCAAGCCAATTTGGTGAATTTCTTAACGGCGATCAACTGGCGGTTTTGTAGGCGACCCTTGTAGACAAGATTGGGGGCTCTTTCGCCACTTTCATAAACGATGTATTCGGGGCTGAATTGTTAGTGGTAGCTTTGAGGTCCGAGAAAGAGAAGTCCGAGAAGGAGGAAACTCCAATGTTTGGTCCGCCAGAAGACGGTGGGTCGATGAAAGGTGGGTTTGTGCTCTGCGACGGCTACTGGTGGTAGTGGTTGTCTTTTTTCTGGGTGTGTCTCTGCCAGCAAAGTCGATTCACAACAACCCATGTCTGAGTAAGTCTTAGGGTTGTCCTCAAATGGCCAGAGTAACCATTTTACAGTGAAAATATTGTAGAGAGAGAGATAGAGAGAGAGAATGAGAATGAGAATGAGAATGAGTATCTCTCTCAATTGTTTCACTTTATGGTTGTTGTGACAGTGATAAATCTTGAATTAAAGTGTGGTGTCGTGTGTTATTGAGGGATCTTAAGCTAACATGGTATTTATGTCGTATCTGACAAAACAGTAATGACTTGCAAAAAAAATGTTGTATAATACACTAACTATAACATGCATTTATTTCATGACGTAAACGTGAAGCCATAAATAATTAATTTTGTTGTAGCAGCCTAACACAACTTGCCAAATTGTGAAGCCATAAATAATTAATTTTGTTGTAGCAGCCTAACACAACTTGCCAAATTGATTTAACTAACTTGTACCACATTGATTTTGCAATTTATATAACAACCACAGTTGAGCTATTAATATTACTGAAATAATTATTGTTGGTTGAATTCAAAAAAATTAAATAAAAGAGAAACCTAGTCAAATATTTCTTATTTGGGCAAGTTGACCAAATCTCATCTCTGTCCCAAACCTCAAACAGGTTAATACGATGCATTCCATCTTGCAAACAAAAATGCCATATGATACACTAACTATAACATGCATTTAATGCATGCCGTAAACATGAAGTTGTAAATAGTTAATTTTGTTGCAGTGGCCTAATGCAACTTGCCAAACGAATTTAACTAACTTGTACCGCATTAATTTTGCAATTCATTGAAGATGACTTTATATATCAGACACAATTGAGCTACTAATATTACTGATATAATTATTGTTGGTTGAATTCAAAAATAAATAAATAAAAGAGAAACCTAGTCAAATATTTCTTATTCGGGCAAGTTGACCAAATCTCATCTCAATCCCATACCTCATGCCGGTTAATTCGATGTATTCCATCCTTGCCCTAACCTAGTTTTTACATAATATAGAAATTAGAATTTTGTTAACAAATGCTAATGCAAAAAAAAAAAAAAAAAAAAAAAAAAAAAAAAAAGAAGAAGAAGAAGAAGAAGAAGAAGAAGAAATTCACTAATTTTCATCCATTTCAAAGTACTTTTGCAGTAAAAATATATATGAAGTAAATAAATAAATAAAATTTATAAAATTTACCTTTATCCTAGGAATTTATTATCACTTACCAAAATCTTAAAATGGAAAAAAATAAATAATAAATCCTAGACAAAGAGGATTGGATGTGTATGTATATGCATGTAATGTGAGAAAACCTAAACCAACCTGACAGATGCTACTGAGATGAAAAGTTGTGGCATCAACATAGAAGGAGATGCGAATGAAGATGAAGATGAAGATGGAGTCTCAAAAACTCCATTGATGAAATCAGCAGATGAGCAATTTTACCAGAATTTTGGTACGAATATCTACATACCATTCATTCTCTCTTATATTTAACTTTCTCAGTTCCTTTGTTTCTTGCATTGGTTATTTCGTGTGATTGATTTTGACTTTTTTTTTTTTTTACTGAAATTGATTTAGATCATGTTGAAACTAGGTTGATGACTTCTTTTAACGAAAAGGGTGTCTCTCGAACAACTTCCTACTTTGGAATAGTCACTCATTTCTTCTGTTGGTTGTTCATTGTTGTTCGTCCTGTTGAGGTTTTTCTTTTTTCTTTGGGTGATGTTTGTGTAGTTGATTACCTCTGATTCACCAAAGTCAACAATAGCTCCTGATTGAAGACAAATAAAGTAGCTCAAGAATTGTCCAACATATTCAGCTGAGCTACTCCATGTAGGGTGGCTGATCTTCAAATCTTGTTGGTGGCTTCCATAAATGTTGTGGGTGGCTTGTCAATGGCTATGATGGCTTTGACTCTCCCATTGCATCTATAAATGGGTACTGAATGGGAGGAGTTCATGTGTGACAATCAGAAGAGAGTGCAATTGTGTAAGTAATTTTTAAATTTTATGACTTTTTGTTATACAACACACTTTAACCAATAACACATCGAATGAGAATGCTTCAAGAATGCCGAAATTGAGAGAACAAATCCAAGGATGCATTTATTTTCTATTTTTAAGCGGCCTTTGCTTTTTCCAAAGTGAATTAATTTTGCACTTTGGAATGGTAACTTTGAATCGTAGCCCTCCGTTCTTCATCTATGAATGCATCATCCTTAAGCCCACAGGTGGTAACAAGGCCCTAACGCCTGCCCCTTTTCATATTTGAGTCCTAATAGTCAAACCCAGTGTCACTGAGAGGGAAGATAAGAGTAGTGCTATACAAATAAATTTTTTAAACAAATTTTTCTTACAAACTGATGTGTCACTTAAAATATTAGTAAGTTAGATCTCATTTCACATTCTAAAGTTGTATCACTCCATGCCACATCAGTTTGTAAGAAAAGTTTATAAATTTTTTTTGATAGTATAACATTTGCTTGAAGATAAAGAGTTGTGTATACAGTGAATGACAATTACTGATTTAGTAACGACTAAGCAAGATAAATATTTGAAGGAAGTACAATATATTATTGTGGATTTATTTTTGGGAAACAAAAATTGTGGGACAAAAGGCTTCCATTTATTTTATTTTTTTAATGAGGAAATATCATTTTAGCTCCCAAACTTTTACGCGTTTTTCAATTTGACCCCCAGACTTTGATTAATATCAATTTTACGACAAAACTTTCGAAATTTTGATCAATTTGGCCCCTACCGTTACATTCCGTCTATAATTGGACAAAATGTGCTGAAGTGGCACCAAAGTTCATTTGGAATTTTATTTTACCCCCCAATCTGAAAAATCAATTTGCCCACCAAATATAAAAAAATTAAATTTAAATATTTAATAAATAATTTTTTTATCTCAATAATGAAAAAATTAGATTTTAAATAATATATACTTTGCAAAATAAAAAATAAAAAATATGACAATTCTCATTTAGAATTATCTTAAGACTATGAAGTATGAATAATTCGACAAACATATTGCACCTGTACCGGATACTTACCGACGTATAGTATTTCTGCATATGTACTGGATATACAAAGCACATACTCAAATTTTTCCTTCTTAATTTTTGGCATATTCAGACATATCTAGTATATATCCAAGCTGTACCGTACCTTAGTCGAAAAAATATTTTCTTCTACTACAAAGATAAAATTCATTTTACTATATTTCATTTTTATTATTTATATTGTGCTTAACATGATTTTAAAATTAAGTTATAGTTTGTAAGTTATTTAATATAATGATATTTAATTTTGGTTTTTCTTATACTTATACTTTTGGCATTAAATGTCAATTGTATGTTGGATTTAACAAACTAGACTATTTAATCACTTTTTGTATTATTCCAAATTAAAAACAAATATTTTTTTACAAACGTATTAAGTCGCATATGTACCCTACTTTTTTTGGATTTTACTGTGTCGATGTACCCGTATCGTACCAATACCAGTACTCATACCTGTACCTATGCTTCATAGGTCTCAAATTATCTCGAGTTGATCTTGGAGAAACTTATCGTAACTAATTTATTACCCAAAATAATTTCAATAGAATTAATCGACTAATAGTAATTCTAAAATTGAGTGGGAAAAAAATTCAAAATTTGGTAAGTACTCGGTACGGGTACGATATGTTTGTTAAAGTACCCCATGCTTCATAGTCTCAAGATAATTATTCTAAATGAGAAATTTCATTTTTTTTTTTTTTGCAATGTATATATTATTTAAAATTTAATTTTTCATTATTGAGATAAAAAATTATGTATTAAATATTTAAATTTAATTTTTTCATATTTGGGGAGCAAATTGATTTTAAGGTATAGTTTGGGGGTCCAATTGTAGATGGAATGTGGCAGAAGGAGCCAAATTGATCAAAAATTTTAAAGTTTGGGTGTAAAATAGATATTAATTGAAGTTTGTGGGTCAAATTGAAAAATACATAAAAGTTTGGGGAGCAAAATAATATTTCCTCCTTTTTGATAGATAGAAGAGTAATTATATTATGAGAAATATTTATGACGTGTACAAGCCCACAAAGGCCATAAATCACTATAAACAACCCAAACCCATCACTTGGAGCCCAATACATAACCCAGCCGGTGAGGTCCAGAACAGCTGGAGTCCAACATGGCATAAAGAACCAATGACATTCAGATACATGGCAGGTGAAGGACGAGCCACATCAGTAGACAAAGATCTGCAAAGTTATTGTCACTGCATATCACCATTAATGCAGCCCATCACAGCATTTATTACGACAACACCTCCCCGTCGGAACAGAACCCCCTTACCCTGAACAAGGTAAGCTACAGCATAGACTTTCGGCGAGGAGGGCAGGTCGGAAGGGACAACGAAATGATTACCAAAGGATATAAGCAAACGTTGAAGACAAGAAGAAGGTTAAGCTTTTCTATCTCCAATCTCTCTCTCTACATTCTACTCCTCTTTCTAACTTGCTCGTCGGAGGGTTCACTGGGGGACTACCCCGTTCCCCGTTGAACTTGTTTGCAGGTAACTCGGTGGGCTAGACCATTTCTATGTGGGCCTGAGGAGCTTGGACCAGTCCAATCCATACAGGGACAAACTGTATTATCAGTTGGCGCCGTCTGTGGGAAGTTGGTTTACCCGTGCGCCAGTTGTGTTCATTGTCGCCGGAGACCCTGTCCCAGTAACCTTTTCCTCTCACCCATCAAAGTGTATGGTATCACGACCCAAACCCGCCCCTATGGGTTTAGCACCGTAACCGGCTAGTAATCCGAGATTACCGAAGGCCTGCTTAACAGTAATACAGTATAACAGAGTACAGGGGCATGGCGGAAGCCAATACAGTAAATAAACAATGTCCAATGAGCTGTGACAGTCTGTATGCCAAAAAGATTTTTCATACATTCACATATATATACGGTACAGAACAATGTGCAAAACATTTACAAACATTCGGGACAGGGATCAAGTCCCAAATAACCAGTACAGTACGGTCTATACAGTCTATACAGTAACAAAACAGTATAGTAAGGGGAATACTAAAAACACCCCATAGCCTAAGCTTGGCAGGCTCGGAACCTCACAGTGAGGCACATTGGTTGGCTTGACAAAACTGGGAATCTACCCCGACGCTTCTAGCTTTGATCCGGTGCCTGCACACCTACATATATATATGAGCAGTGAGCTAAAGCCCAGTGAATAACATAATGCGTAAAGGGGTTTAGAATGAATGTCCTTATAGTAATGAAAACAGTTCAATTCAATCAGTATATCAGTTGTTCAGTACAGTAAACAGTCATATGTGGTACATCCATTAGCATAGCAAGTAACAGTAGGTCTTGAAAGACCGAACAATAATGATGGCCATCAGTCAGTAAACAGTAGTGGTTCCACGAGGGGATCGACAGAGATCTCTGTAACAATAACAGTAAACAGTAGGTGCTAAAGATGCCACAGTACAGTTCAGAAATAAAGGACATACATTCATTCAGTAATCAATATCAGTTCAGTAAGCAGTTCAGCTTAGTATTCAAAAGATAATCATTTTGAACATATCTTTACACAATTGTTACTCACAGAGTTCTGGGCTATAGTGAACTAGAGCGTCTCCTCATAAAGCCAACCCTACACAATTTACAGATTGAACACACACTGAGCTACACAGTTGGAAAAGATAATAACTTAATCCCTAATTTGCCTCGGTGTGGTTCTACATCTATATCCTCTTTAAGATGCCTTAAATATGCCCTAGGAATGCCTAGGATGGAAAGAGGATGCAAAGATGCACTTTTGAACACTCCACAAAATTTGCTGAAAACAGGGGTCTCGCTCGAGCGAGGCTTTCTTCGCTCGAGCGGACATGCAGACAAAGGAGCTTCGCTCGAGCGTGGATTCCGTCGCTCGAGCGGACTGCGTACTACAGTAAAAATGCTGGATGCTCCAATTTTACGCTCGATGCTCGCTCGAGCGTGAGACACAGCTCTTCGCTCGAGCGTAGGTCTCTTCGCTCGAGCGCACGCCTGCGTGCACCAAGATGCTGAGAGCTTGCAATTTACGCTCGAGCCACCATTCCCTTGCTCGAGCGGAGCTCAGAAGAAACGATGGTCGCTCGAGCGTAGAATCCTTCGCTCGAGCGTAGAAGCCAAATTCTGGAATTTCCAGATTTGCCTCCCAAGCTCAAACCAAGCATTCCTAAGCTCTCAAATTCGACCTCTTGGGCCCAAATTCTGGAAAACACATCCAAACTCAATATACAACAAGTTTCAAAGCTCAATTCGTGAATTTAAAGCCCAGAGTGACTCAATTAAATCCAAATTCAAACCCATTTTCATGAACATGAAGAACATGCAAACATGCATGAATTCAAACATTTTCAAAATTTCCAAAACATGCTCTAATGAGCTCATTCTTCTCAAAACAAGTTGAAAGTATGGACTTAAGCTTAATTATGAACATGCATGTGACAATTTGCCATGAAATCAACTCAAAATTCATCAATACACACATGCATGCATGAAATGAGCTACAATACAACATTACAAGCCATAAATTGGCTCTAGACTTCAACTTAGCTCCAAAACATGCAAGAATCAACAAAAATACACAATCAAGGAGATGGATTTCTACCTCAAGTCTTGAATTAAAGGTAAGGATGCTCAATTGATCAAGAACTCTTCCAATCTTCTCAATTTCCAAGCATTACAAGATGAAAACACTCTAGTCTCCTACTCTCTCTCTCTAAATCGGTGGTGTACTCAAAATGGCTGGTGAAATGTGTTTGATCAAGTGTTGTACAATGCTCCAATATGTGTGAGGTAGTGGGCCACTAAGTGGCGAGATTGTAAATAAGTCGAACTTCGCATTTTATCAATATTTAATCTAATTTAACCATACCAAATCAATTTTCAGATAAATACACCATAAAATCACATAAATTCTACTAATCATGGAACATCAATCAATTTTGGATTCGGCCACCGATAAGGCCTTCAATTAGCAGTTTAAACATAGAAATTGAACAGATAATCATACAGTCAAACAGATAGAATTACAATTCAAACAGATACATGCAATTAAACAGATACAGTTAATCGATTCAGTTTCAGATTTCAATCGGTCAGTTCAGTAAGTTAGTCAGTTCATTTACTTTCCATAATCGGTATTAACTTAGCAGTAATCGGTATTAATCAGTGATCAGTAACGAGGGTTATTACAGTGGTCACGACTAGATCCATGGCTTCTCACCATAATGCGGCTGTTCATCAAACCGACCCTCCCAATCCAAACAACCTGCCACAGTATTTCATCGAACTTACCAACAGCATTAATCGCATGGCCGAGCAAAACCAGGCCCTGATCAATGCTTTACTCCAAAGAAACCTCCTCATGCCTCCTCCACCACCTCTAGATATTCCACGCAACCAAGAACAAGCCCCGGGCGATACTGTCCCGCAACCCTATCCACCCAACCTGGAAGGTTTGCAACCTCCTCCCCCACATATAAATCCACCTCCTCCACCCCCACATCCATCGGTCATAGCACCAGCCCCTGAAGGGGAAGCCAGTAGCGTTCAGCCCCTGTTTCCCTCCGGGGGTGACAACGTTCCCCTTTGGGACGCTGAACTTCGAGCCATGAAGCTCCAACTCCAAGGGGTCATGCAGAACATCCAGCATAAACCCTCTACTACAGCAAACTCACCATTTGTTGCTTCCATCCAGGACAAGCCTCTGCCCGCCAAGTTCAAGATACCCACCATTGATTCTTTTGACGGTACGACGGACCCAGTCAACCATCTGGAGACCTACCGAACCCTCATGATCCTCCATGTTTTCCCTGACGAGATCATGTGTCGAGCTTTCCCCGTGACACTGAAGGGTCAGCTCGACTATGGTTCAGCTAGTTACCGGCAGACTCCGTCTCCACTTTTCAGCACCTCAGTGACTCTTTCCTGAGCCATTTCATTGGAGCCCAGCGCCAGCGACGCCCGGCCACCCAACTCCTCAACATTCGCAGACCGAGGGGGAATCGCTGCGCAGCTTCGTTACCCGCTTAACACCGAAGCCCTGCAAGTAGCGGAAAACGACGACAAGGTCATCCTCATGCTTTCATGGCCGGTCTACGATCATCCGATTTCCTTTTCTCCCTCTCTAAAAACCCCCCGACCTCCATGGCAGCCCTACTCTCCAAAGCCCAAAAATACATGAATGCTGAAGATTCACTGGCGCTCGGCAAGATCCAATAACTAAAAACCCGACCCCCAGAGACAAGAGAAAAGACTCAGAACCTAGGAACGCCCAGTATAATAGCCAAACACCCCACTATAACGACCACCCCCCCGAGCTGACCGGTCGGCACCCGTCCGACCGCGCCCGGTCGGTTCGAGCGGTACACACCCCTCAATTCTCCCATAGAACACGTCCTCAATCAGATCCAACGGGACTACCCCCTCAAATGGCCCCTGCCTTCACGAACCCCTTCCAATCGGAAAGATCAGTCCAAATATTGCCGTTTCCACCAGGACCATGGCCATAACACTGACGAGTGCATCAACCTCAAAGATCAGATCGAGACCTTCATACGTCAGGGACGTCTTAGCCGATTCACGGACACCCGCCCCCAGCAGAGGCAAAGAACCGAGCCCCTCAGAAACAATCGCCGGCGCACCCCGCCCCACCTAACCAAGGCCGTGATCGCCCTCCGCAACAGCCTCGACCGCCAGTTAATCCCCCTCCACCAGTTGGAGAGATTAGTGTTATTTCAGGCGGCCTTGCTTGTGGGGGACCATCCCGCTCAGCTCAGAAGGCAGAACTCATAAAAATAAGGCAAGGCTCAGACAAAGCAGTGGCAACGGTGGACCGACCCTCTAAACAGCCGAAACAGTGGACCGAACCTATCACCTTCACGGACGCCGACTGTGCAGGCATCCATTACCCACATGATGACCCCCTTGTCATCTCTGCCATCCTCTCCAACTACAAGGTCAGACGAGTTCTCATCGACAACGGCAGCTCTTCAGACATCATCTTCCTCAATTGCTTCCGCCGGCTCAAGATTGGGGAAGAAAGTTTGTCTCCTCTCCAAACCCCTCTGGTCGGTTTCATTGGCGACCGTGTGACCTTCATCGGTTCCATCGATCTCCCTATCACGATCGGCGAATACCCACGGCAGACCACGAAGTTGCTCACCTTCCTTGTGGTCGACTGCCCATCTGCCTACAACATCATCCTTGGCCGCACTGCCCTAAATGCCTTCCATGCCATCACATCCACCTATCATCTTGCCATCAAATTTCCCACCGATCTCGGGGTCGGAATAGTCAGAGGAGAGCAGACCGTGGCCAGGGAGTGTTATGTTGCCTCACTCAAAGAAGTCAAGCTGAAGGAGGCAATGATCATCGAAGGACTTGACGTCTGAGATGAGGACGAGCTGGTCAGAGAAGAACCTGTGGAGGAGCTCGTTGAGGTCCCATCGACCCCACCAACCCAACCAAAACTGCCAAAATCGGAGCCAACTATCCCCCAAGCCAAGGCCGACCTTACTGCCCTCCTGACGAGCACAATAATGTATTTCCTGGACCCATTCAGACATGCCGGGTATTGACCCCTCCTTCATAACCCATCGCCTCAGCATCGAACCCCATTTCCGACCCTGCCGCCAGAAGCAGCGCATCTTCCATCCGGAGCGCAATACTCTTATTGCAGCAGAGGTCGATAAGCTCCTTGAGCCCAATTCATCACAAACGTGGACTACCCTAAATGGAACTGTCAAACGTGGTCATAGTCCGCAAGAATAATGGTAAATGGCGACTCTGTGTCGATTACTCTGACCTGAACCGAGCTTGCCTCAAAGACAGCTATCCTCTTCCCCGCATAGATCTACTGGTCGATGCCACGGCCGGTCATCAGATGCTCAGCTTCATGGATGCTTTCTCTGGGTACAACCAAATCTTGATGCACCCGTCCGACCAGGAACATACCTCCTTCATTACCGACCGAGGTACTTACCACTACCGTGTGATGCCATTCGGACTAAAGAATGTTGGGGCCACCTACCAACGGTTGGTCAACGCCATTTTCCATCATCAGATAGGTTGGAATATGGAAGTATATGTCAACGACATGCTAGTCAAGAGCAAACTCTCCACTGATCATCTGACCGACCTGCGAGAGACCTTCGCCACCCTACGCAAGTACCAAATGAAGCTCAACCTAGAGAAGTGCGCCTTCGGCGTAGGATCTGGGAAGTTTTTGGGTTTTATGGTCAGCCAGCGCGGCATTGAAGCTAACCCCGAAAAGATCAAGGCCTTGATTGAGATGCAGTCACCCAGAACGGTTAAGGAGGTTCAAAGGCTCACTGGCCGAGTTGCAGCCCTCAACCGCTTCATTTCCCGCGCAACAGACAAGTGCCTACCATTCTTCAAAGTCCTTCGGCAAACTTTTGAATGGACAACTGAATTCGAAGAGGCTTTTCAGCAGTTGAAGCAGTGCATGGCCAATCCCCTCCTCCTTTCACAGGCAATCACGGGCGAGCCCCTTTTCCTCTATTTAGCCGTGTCAAGCACTGCAGTCAGTGCGGCTCTTATCAGGGAAGACGGCTCTGTCCAACGGCCAGTCTACTACATTAGTCGAGCCTTCAGGGGAGCGGAGCAGAATTATCCACTGTTAGAAAAATTGTCCTTGGCATTGGTCACCGCCTCTAGACGGCTCCATCCTTACTTCTAAGCCCATTCCATAGTAGTCCTCACCGACCAACCCTTGAAGAAGGTCATGCAGCAACGAGAACTCTCCAGCAGACTCATGCAGTGGTCAGTGGAACTCAGCCAGTTTGACATCACCTACCGGCCGCGAACAGCAATTACGGGACAGGCTGTCGCAGATTTCATCCTGGAATTCACTAATCCTATCCCAACCACTGCCCCTCCACCCCCACCAACCCCTACGAGCCAGAAGACCCTCATTCTTGGACTCTCAACGTCGACGGATCATCCCGCAGGGAAGGTAGTGGGCTGGCCTCATCCTCACCACCCCTGAGGCGGTTACTTCAAATGTGCTCTCCGTTTCTTGTTTGCTGCCAGTAACAATGAGGCCGAATATGAGGCATTGATAGCAGGTCTTCGCCTAGCCAGGGATATTGGTGTCAACCACATCCGAGTGTTCAGCGACTCCCAACTCATCGTCGGACAAATCACGGGGGAATTCGATGCCAAGGAGGACACAATGCGGGCTTACAGGGACATTGCACTTCCCCTTGTTCGCCTCTTCAATACCTTCCACATCAAGCACATTCTCGGGCAGAAAACTCCAAGGCAGACGAGATGGCTCAGTTGGCTTCCGCAGACCAGTCCGACCTCAGCCATGGCGTCCGCCTCGAATACCTGTCCCACCCTGCCATTTCCCCCGATCAGCAAGAAGTACAGTTCCTCCAAAACGAGCCCATCCCTTGGGCGTCGGACATCTTTCTATTTTCTGACAACGGGGGAACTTCCAGACGACCAACAGCAAGCCGCCAAAGTCAGGGCTCGATCGTCCAATTACATCCTCGTCAGTGGCATCTTGTACAAACGTGGTTTCTCATCCCGTATCTGCGATGCCTCAATTCGGCTCAAGCAACCTATGTAATGTGGGAAATTCATGAGGAGTTTGTGGAAATCATTCGGGCGGCAAGTCTCTAGCCCACAAAATACTCCGTACTGGTTATTTCTGGCCAACTCTCAATCAAGATGCGACAGATTTCGTGCTCAAATGTGATAAATGTCAATGTTTTGCCAACATCCCCCATGCTCCTCCTACAGAGTTGATCACACTTTGCAGTCCCTATCCATTCGCCAAATGGGGAATCGACTTGGTCGGTCCACTTCCCACCGGCCGAGGCCAGACCAAGTTCACGATTGTCGCCATTGATTACTTCACCAAGTGGGTAGAAGCAGAACCCCTTACCACCATTACCAAGCGAAACACAACCAAGTTTATCTGGCAATCGATCGTTTGCAGGTTTGGCATCCCTCAGGCCATCGTCTCTGAAAACGGCAAACAATTCGACAACGCCAAGTACAGGAAGTTCTGTGCAGACCTCCAGATTCAACCATGTTTCTCTTCTCCCGGTCATCCCCAAGCCAATGGCCAAGTTGAGGTCACCAACCGTTCTCTTCTGAAGATCATCAAAACTAAGCTAGAAGCTGCTAAGGGACTTTGGGCTGAGGAACTACCGAATGTACTTTGGCTTACCGAACTACAGCTCGGACTCCCACTGGGGAAACCCCTTCCGCTTAACATACGGTGCTGAGGCGGTTATTCCGATGAAGTCGGTCTGCCTACTCCCAGGGTTTTACATCCGGATCCAGCACTAACCGAAGAGCTCCATCGGGCAGACCTGGACCTAATTGAAGAGCTCAGAGAGACCGCTGCTGTTAGATTGACCTCATACCAACAGAAAATGAGAACACACTACAATCGCAACGTCCGACCAAGGGAGTTCGCTGAAGGGGACCTTGTCTTGAGAGAAGCAACTCTTGCCACCAAAAATCCGACTGAGGGTAAACTGGCGGCCAAATGGGAGGGACCTTACGTTGTGAAAGCCCGACCACGTCCAGACACTTACCGACTTCAGGACATGGAAGGTCGAGACCTCCCCCACCCCTGGAACGCTGACCACTTGAAGCGCTACTATCAATGAATTCCTACTTTTGTATTGCTCAGTTGTTGTATTTTCTTTTTGATGCATAATATAAATTTTGATCGATCGGACTACACTGTCCCTGACAAGCATTTTATATCTCAGCTATCTGTGTGTTGTCTCAATAACATCTTTATCTGCAGCACTTATAAAAAGCCTCAGTCAGACTGAGCATCAAAAGCCTCAGCCAGACTGAACATCAAAAGCCTCAGTCAAACTACGAATCAAAAGCCTCAGCCAGACTGAGCATCAAAAGCTTCAGAAGCCTCAGCCAGACTGAGCACCGCAAGCCTCAGCCAGACTGAGCACAAAAAGCCTCAGCCAGACTGAGCACAACAAGCCTCAGCCAGACTGAGCACTAAAAGCCTCAGCCAAACTTAGCACTAAAAGCCTCATCCAAACTGAGCATGAAGCACTCGGCTAGACCCAGCCTCAACCAGCCTAAGCATAACAAGTCTCCGCCAGACCGAGCACCACAATTTCAAGTTCAGACTCAATTACTTACAACGTCAGTGAATCATAGCTTAGTCCCAACTGAGCACGCGTGCAGGACTTGGTCAAAGCCATCTATGCAAACTTCAAGCTTGTGGAATTAGTAGACACACTTAGTCACAATTCCAGGTCCAAGTCTTTACACCACCCTTTGCTTAGTCAAATTCCAAAGACGTTCTTACACGTTTTCTTTACAAGTCAGGTTATTTTTTTCAATTAAACTCTTACAAGTCAACCCGTTTCCTTACAAGCCAAGCCCTACTCCAATAAACCACTAATCTCCTTCAGAAATGTGGCAAACACAAACTTATAATGTTATTACATTTTAAGTTTCACTCTGCATTGAGGAGTTCCTAACTTCACTCTACATTATTACAAGTTCAACTTCACTCTGCATTTAGTTTTTATTACAAGTCCAATTTGACTCTGCATTAAGGAGTCCTTAACTTTACTTTGCACTCAGTTTTCATTACAATTTCAATCCCACTCTGTCTTGAGGAAATCCTAAATTCAGTTTTTATCACAAGTTTACCACAAGTTTTTATCACAAGTTTTCATCCATTTCAGATGCACAAGCAAAGACAGTCAAATACAAAACACAACTAAAATTTTATTTATTCACAACTTTGTACATAAGCCCATTACAGCAAAAAAAAAAAAAAAAGAAGGAAAACAAACAAAACAAAACAAAACAAAAACAATGTTTGTGCAAAGTCTTCTTCTTCTTCTTCTCCAGTTATTCCTCCTCACTGGAGACGAGGTCTTCTTCCTCAATACCCTCATCCAGGGGGGTTTGGGCCACATCATCTTCACTAATTGTTACACTACTGAGGTCCAAGTCTGCGAACAGTTCTTCAACTCTACGTTTGAACATCTTCCAGCCACTGTCCCAGAACTCAGCCATTTCATGTTTGTAGAAGTCTGACTGCTGGAAGCTCTCAATAACTTCTGCTTCAGTTCTGCCTCCAGCGGTCGTCCTCGATGGGCCCGCCTCCCCAGACTCTTGCCTCGCCAAGATGCTGGCGACCGCGGCATCAACTGCCATCTGAAATTCAGCAGACCCTTTGAACTGCTCCACTACTGCGACGCACAGATCGGGGTAAACCGCCCTTTCAGAGGCTGCCTTCGCCCTCTCTTCGTCCAGCTCCTTCTGCAGGGTCGCCCTTTCAAACGCAGCCTTAGCCCTCTCTTCCTCGAACTCCTTCTTCAAGGCCTCCCTCTCAGCAGTTGCCTTGGCTCTCTCTGCCTCTAACTCTTTCTGAAGGCTCTCCCTCTCTCCCATTGCCTTTGCACGCTCGTCCTCCAGCTCCTTCTGCAGACTGCCAATCTTAACGTCTGCCTCATCTTTCTGCCTGACCAGCTCTTCATTGCCTCTCATTGCCTCTTCATGTCATTCAATGCGACTGCGCAGGCTTTTTGGGCCTCATCCACCATCTTCTGCTCGCCAGCCAGTTGGACTCGAGTGACACAAACATGGCGGCATGTGTTCTCCAGCTCCACCTTGACGGCTTGCAGATCAGCGTGGGCAGTCTCCCAACTTGCACTCTCCTTCTTCAACTTTGCAAGCTGAGTCTTGGCCTCATCTACCTTGAGTTTGGCAGCCCCCGCTTCCTCAGCAAGCCCCTGCTAAGGTGGTTACCTCCATTTGAGCGGAGCATAACCCCCTTAGCAGTTCAGCCTCGTTGAATCTGGATGCTGAGCGTAGGGTTGCCTCTTCTACGATCCCCACCAGGCGGTCTGCCCCTGCCCTAGCTGGGCCTTCTTCTCCCTCCAGCCACCCAGCCACCGCACGAGCGTGGTAGATCGCTGTGGTCAAACTGACTCCCCCACCTTGGGGTGCAGGACCCCCCTGGGGCTGTTCTTCCCTTCTTGGCCCAGGGCCACTTGCCCCATCTTCTACTTGCCCTTCAGGGGCGGCCCTCGCGACCCCTGCGGCGATCGTCGCCGCCACTGGCACCACTTCCATGGCCCCTAAGGCAATGTCCACCACTTCTGGGGCAATCACTCTTCCTGGGGTCTCCTTCACTTCTCCCCCCTCTGCCCCCTTGGCAGTACTGGTTTCCTTTACAATCGTCTCCCTCCTCCTCTTCTGGGCAAGCTCTTCTTCACTCCGCCTCACCCTCTTCTTCTTCTTTACCACCCCCAATGCCTCCATCTCCTTCAAAGACCTCTCCTTCAAAGGGTCTATTGGGAGGGGCGGTCGTGGCACAAATTCGCCTAAGTTTTTCTCTCCCAAGGGTTAGGGCGAGGGCGAATCCTCTCCCTTGCAACCGGTTTTGGTGGTCGGTCGGCCTGGGACTCTTTGAATTTTTGGGCTTTGGCAAGGATAGTCTGATCCTCCACCTCTTGAGCCTTCTCCTCGCCTCCAACTCCGCTCGATCGAGGTCCCCACCGCTCGGCTGTGGACCCAACCCTGCCTCAAACAATGCAGACGGCTGAACGAGCTCGTCCCATTTGGCCCCTTCTTTCTCCCTCCACTCCTTCACCCTCTTCACCCTCCTCTCTGCTGCTGCCCAACTTTGGCTCCATGGACTTGGTGGGCACCTTCCAAATGGTGCGCACCCCAACTCCTCCACTGGCAGACACGTAGAACCACCGTGGTCTCCACCCTTTGATCGACGACGGTAGCCCCTCCACCAGCCCTTTCCCTGCTGCTGTCTGCAGAGTGACCCACGTCTCTTGTTGCCCTGAGGCCTTGTAGCATGCGAAGAATTCGTCCACTGTCATGGCCGCCCCTTCGTTCGCCTTCGGCCAGACACTTGCATAGGACAGCAAGATCTTCCATGCATTGGGCATTAGTTGGCCCGGCACCACCTCGAAGCGATTCAGGACATCTACTACCACCTGTGGCAGGGGCAGCCTCAGTCCTCCTTTCAACGCCTCTTCATAAAGGGCAAACTGCCCTGGCCTGGCGTCAGATGGCCTCTCCGTCGACATCGGCAACGACAACTCTATTTCGGCAGGCACTTGGTATATTTCGCGAATAGCCTCCAAATCCACTGCAGTAACCGTTGATTTATCTGCCTTTGTATGCCAGTGGTCTGGTTCTGCCTGGCTGATTGGCCTCGGAGCCGCTATCATGGTGGAACCATGGGATCGTACCACCACCTCCCCCACCCTCTCCGTCCTGTACTGCTGCGGCAACTCCACCGCATCATCATTACCAAGTGGATCTACCCTTACATTCGCAGTTTCTTCTTGGGCCATTTCTATGGTATATCTGCGAATCGCTTCGGAGGCAGGTGCAAGGAAATTGAAAAAGTGTTACAGAGGTGTATCGTGAGCAACAAAGTAATTCACACTTGGAATATTTTGATTTTTGTAAACAAGTAGGTGAATCGAATAATGCCAAAAGCCCACGGTTTGCCCGTATTCCAAGGATCCCAATTAACTTTCGCCAGTTTGAAAACTTTTCAAAATCATCCGCCAAAACTGTCTTTTCAACACCCATACTGACCTAACGTTTTATTTCTGATCCAACGCCTAATCTTCTCCCCCCACGGGATGTTGCCACGTGTACGGCCACGATCCACTGTCTCTTCCCTTTACCCTGTCTTTTCCACTTCAAATCACCACGTGACACGCCGCCTCTTGAGCCCCATGCCCCTCCACCTCACCCTTCGCAGTCGGCCCTCCCCATAGTCGGCCCTCCAGCCCGGCCAACCTTCGCGGTCACCCTCTTCACGGTCGCCCTCCCACTCGGCCAGCCTCCATGGTCGCCCCTCCTCGTGGTCGACCTTCCCGCTCAACCAACATTCGCGGTCGGCCCTTCCACTCGGTCACCCTGCACGGTCAGATCCCACCCGGTCGGTTCACCCGCTCAGTCACCACCGTCGGTCGACCTCCATACAGCCACTCTCTAACATCCTCACCTTCTTCATTGTTATTCCCTTCGCTGGACTAAAGCTGCACTCGGAAATAGGGGACTACTGACGTGTACAAGCCCACAAAGGCCATGAATCACCATAAACAACCCAAGCCCATCACTTGGAGCCCAATACATAACCCAGCCGGTGAGGTCCAGAACAGCTGGAGTCCAACATGGCATAAAGAGCTAATGACATTCAGACACATGGCAGGTGAAGGACGAGCCACATCAGCAGACAAAGATCTGCAAAGTTATTGCCACTGCACATCACCATTAATGCAGCCCATCACAACATTTATTACAACAACACCTCCCCGTCGGAACAGAACCCCCTTACCCTGAACAAGGTAAGCTACAGCATAGACTTTCGGCGAGGAGGGCAGGTCGGAAGGACAGCGAAATGATTACCAAAGGATATAAGCAAACGTTGAAGACAAGAAAAAGGTTAATCTTTTCTATCTCCAATCTCTCTCTCTACATTCTACTCCTCTTTCTTACTTGCTCGTCGGAGGGTTCACTGGGGGACTACCCCGTTCCCGTTGAACTTGTTTGCAGGTGACTCGGTGGGCTAGACCATTTCTATGTGGGCCTGAGGAGCTTGGACCATTCTGATCCATGCAGGGACAAACTGTATTATCAATTTATATTATCAAATAGACTATTAATTTACGATATCTGAAAAGTCAACAAAGTCTAATAACCAATTCATCAAACTCATAAGCTCAATAAGCAAAACCCAACAACCAATACTAATCACATGCAACACTATATAATGGTAGAGAAATAAACCAACGACCACAAAGCATATCAATCTTTTATATCATATACAACCCTATTTTGAGATACAAAAATCTTTAGATATAATCTAGCCGCTTTGGACAAAAAAACATATTGACAGTAACAATGACACCACGATGGCTTCACTTGCTAAAAAAAATCATAAATGAAATTAGATGGATAAATATTGATTAAAAAAATTTACAACTCCCCAATCATGGCTGGTTCTATTCATCTTTATTCATAAAGACAGATCTTTGCACGCACATGGCTAATGTATATATATTATTAGTGTGAGCAAACTCGATAAGCATACTATTAAATCTGTACGAGATCACAAATTTTGATCTGAATCATAATTTGATTAGTTATAGAAGACTTTACATAAGATATTTTGGAGAAATTAAAAAAGCACAACATCTACACGAAATCTGACCTTCCACTTATACATAGTACCAATATAGATAGATAGATATATGTATAACATAATTTATAAATAACCATATATATATACAAGGGAAATGGTTTATAAACAAAATTATCATCATAAATAAAAATGAAAAGCAGAAATGTTTGGGGGAAAAAAAAAAAGAAAAAGAAAAAGAAGAAAGAAGAAAGAAGTCAAGAAAAAAAGATGTAGAGTTAAATCGAAATTGAGGGGCAGATGGAATTACCGGCCTGAGTAGAGGCCTTGGATGTGCAGCATCATTGATGGGCTGATGAGACAGAGCACAAGCAAGAGCATGGATCTCAACCATCGTTAACTAAACCACCCTTGGAATGATCTAATTTAAATTCAGCAACAAAAAATACATTTCAAAATATTTCTGGGTGAATATATCTGGGTCTACAAACTTATTCATTTAAAAAATATTTTTAAATTTTGTAAAATCCTTGGAAAAGTGTTTTGAAAGTAATGAAAAGTGTTTTTCTTTTTCCCAAGTTGTGTACAAAATCGGTTTCGATTGTCTAATTGGGATGGAAATGGTATGTGAAAATCCTATGTGATTCGTGATTAGATAAAGATTAAAATATTCCAAAACTCAAAAATTCCAAAACACTCAATCTAAAATCATCAAGCACTTACGAGAGTGATTTTAGTTTGTTTGTTTTTAGGAATAAATAATAAATCAACACAAATGATTTTTTTACGTAGAAAAACCACAATTGAAGAACCTTCAATTGTAATAAAAAACCACGGGCGAACCGCCACTAATCAATCCACTACAGAAGGACTACAAGGTTACAAAGAAACCATACAAATTACCCAACCCAGTCAATTTGTCTCTGAATCTTCTGTAACCCTTTCACCACGCCTTCGTCACGGAACTGATTCTGAAGTTGATTCCACACCACAACTTCACTTGTCGAATTAACGGCTACGTAAAGAATCAAACGCCTTTTGAAACTTTACGTGATGATCTTCGGATCCCACCGAAGAGAACACTCTTGAATATGTAGTATCAAACTCTTTGATGTATGAATCTCAACTCATGAGTTTAGAACTCTCTCAAGAACATCAAAGAAAACTCATCAAACTCTCAGAAGAACACTTCAAACAAAACTCTAGAATTCTTGAATCAAATCTAGAAAAGTTAGCTTGGTTTGAGATGAAAACCATCTACTTATAGAAAATCAAAAGGAGTCCCAGATCTGAAAGAAACCAACTACTTGAATCCAATCTGGAATCTGAAACTCACGATCTCCGCTCGAGCGCTCCACTCTCCGCTCGAGCGGACTGGCCAAAAAACTGTGTACAATCAAACTGAGGTACGCTCGAGCGCTTCCTCTTCCGCTCGAGCGTAAAATCACATTCTTCAGTACTTCTGCAGCCTTGTCAAGATACTGAGTTCCTCCAATCTCCGCTCGAGCGCACATGACCCCGCTCGAGCGGGAAGAACAAAAAAATAAAAATTACATTTTTATTAAGTACAAAGTTTTGTCTCCGGATTTGACAATAACGGGACCTAACAATCTCCCCCTTTGTCAATTCCCGGACAAAACCTATCTAAACATTGTTCCTTAAAACAAACGCACTAGACAAGATTAAAAACAAGGAAACAACAACCTCTCAAAACTCTATTAAACACACAACTAGATCAAGAACACAGCCATGAAACTTCAACACTCAATTTCAACACATCCCTTCAACTTTGCACCTGTGAAAGAACATTCAACATGCCAAACAAAACTGTGGAAGAATATGAACTAAAAAATATAAAACATAATAACCACAATGTCCAAATTAAAGAGATGTACCATCAATGACATCAATGAAACCAACAAATATCCAATTTACCACCAAGCCAAAAATCCAAATGTGCATCCAAATATCCAAAATGTACATAAGCTCCAAATGTGCATCCAAATATCCAAAATATACATAAGCTATCGGTATCTGTGCTGTGTGCAAAAACCTGTGCAAAAACTGTCCAAAAACTGAACTCCGGAAGAAGTTCAAACTGTTTAATCAAACCGCCCTTAGGCCAATGGCGAGCAACACCACACAACTCCTTGGCAACATCATCAAAATTACATGTAGGGCGGTCAGGAACGGGGAAAGGGTAGTACTCGGGAAAGCCCTGCTCAATGTGAAGGAGTGAACGAATCAAGGCAGGGGTAACAGAAATAGCTTTAGACCTAACCCAAGTGGTAAAAGATGGCTCATAATCCTGAATCCCCTCCATATTACAATAAAACTCCCGAACCCAATCGAGGTTCTAACGCCCGGAAAAGGACAAAACAAGATCACCACCTAGAGGATCAAACAACGGACGAATGTGAATAGATTCAAAAGTATCTGCTTGAACATTCCTTTCTAAATGTACTGTACGGGATTCAAAAGACTTATGAAAAGACCTGGATTGTTTAACAGATTGAAACCGAACAGAATCAAAGGTGGGTCGAGACACAGCGGCCTTACGGCGTTTAGGAGCAGAGGTACACATGAATGAGGGAGACACTATAACAACCAAAACCCCAAACAAACCAACACACCCAAAAACCAAACCAAACCAAGACCAACAAATTATTAGCAACAAGAAACAATATCACAAAGCATAAGAGATAAGGGCAGGAAACAGAGTAAACATGAAAGAAGTAGCATTATATTGATGAAATCATAACTACTAAACACAATATGAGAAATGAATTGCAAAGCATAAGGATTAAGCATGAGAAAAATCAAAACAATGCAACAGAGACCCAAACGACCATACCCACAATCAAGCACAGTGAACTCAAACCCAAAGACAAACAATAGAGATAAAAAAAAACAAAATAAAACCCTAATTCAAATGTCACACAAAAAAAATGAAGATTACCAGATCAAAAGACTAACAGAAACAGGGAGAGTGTGTGCGTGAAGAATCCACACAACCTAGACCCAAACACAAAATCAAAACTCAAAAACCAACACCCATTGGCCGAAATTACAGCAAAGAAGGAAAAAAAGAGAAGAACAAACTTACCAGAGAGCAAATCGGCAAGAAGGATGAAGGAAGAGACCGAAATCGACCACAAAGCAAGCCACAAGAACAACCCTAGATCGAGAGAAGGCAAAAGAGGAAAAAAAAATGACTTGAAGAGTCGAGAGAGGGAATATATATGAAAATGGTCCGCTCGAGCGTGAAGAGTACCGCTCGAGCGTAAAAAAATGAAAACTGAATCCCGCTCGAGCGCTAAAAGGAACGCTCGAGCGCTAAAAACCATCTCTCAGAACTTCCAAACTGCTGCAAGAGTGAAAACAACGCTCGAGCGGAAAACCTTTTTTTTTTTTTTTTTTAAAAATAAAAAACACCTAGGAAGTCCTGTAACAAGCAAGATGATCAGGTGACAGACTATACCCTGAGGACAAGAGAATCCATCAATCATGAGTCCTGAAAATTTGAGAGAAGAGATGAAACACCAGCTCATGAATAAAACAGATAGTATTAAATCAAAGCCACACGCATCATGAGAATGCATAACTCAAAAACACAAATGAGAGCTCATATAAAGAATGTGTGTGTGTGCAATCCTTGAGAGCCACAAAGCTAGAGTTAATCCTCGTAGTGATCTGATGGCTGGACCTCCAACAAGAGTAACTGACCATCACAAAGAAAAGTCAAACCACTAGGAATCACGGGGTATTTGTTGAGTAAATGCGGAAGCTCCCCCTCAGACAATGATCCCCCCTTTTTTTTTTTTTTTAACTTTTCTTTCTTGTGGGCACTCACTGGTGGCATACACGCTCAAGAGTATGGAGACCAACTAGAGAAGAATGAAGTCAAAATGATGGCCTGGTTGGTGCCTCTGAGGTAGCCTTTTCCTAATGCCCGGAAATCATGTACTGAGGGAGAAACCATGGAAGTGAAATAGGATGGTTGATGGTTAAGAGACTTAACATCACCCATGATATACCAGTATAGGTCAATTCCTCTGAAAGAGTACAAGAAACGCTGTCAATGGTCCATAGAGAACTTTGATCACTTGTGCGGAAACCCCTGCAACAGTTTATCTCAAAGATGTGTACAGAATGAGATCATGAAGTAAATGAGCGTGGGCATTCAAAATGAGCTATGAACAAAGATGAATAAGATCTTGTAAGCAACATGAGCAGTGTTCATATAAAATTTGATGCAAAGATATCAGAACTTAATCACAATGAGATTATCATATCCAATAACAGTAAGTCAACCACACACACTCATCTCACATGAAAAACAGGATACAACCTAGTTACTGAGTCATTACACCCAAGGTCTTTCTGAGAAACTCAAATCGAAGAAGATCAAGGGGTTTTGTAAAAATATCAGCTTTTTGATGCTCAGTAGAAACATGTTCCAAAACAACAAGGCCTTCGTCCACTAACTCTCGAATAAAATGATGACGGATGTCAATGTGCTTGTGCGAGAGTGTTGAACAGGATTTTTTGAAATGTTTATGGCACTTGTGTTATCACAAAAAGAGTGAGAGTGTTCTGTTCAATTCCATAATCATGAAGCATTTGCTTCATCCACAACATTTGGGCACAATAACTCCCTGCAGCAATGTACTCAGCCTCAGCAGTGGAAAGAGAGATGGCATTCTGCTTTTTACTATGCCAAGAAACCAAATTATTCCCAAGATAAAAACACCCCCCGGATGTACTTTTCCTATCATCAGCACACCCTGCCCAGTCGGCATCAGAAAAACCAGTAATTTCGGCTGTAGTATCAATGGAAAACCAAACCCCATACCCCAAGGTTCCATTTATATACTTGATGATGCGTTTTACCGCAAGAAGGTGAGACTCTTTAGGACTGGCTTGGTAACGAGCACAAACACCGACACTGAAGGAAATATCAGGACGACTGGCTGTGAGATACAACAGACTCCCTATCATACTCCTATAAAGGGTAGGATCAACATCAATACCAGAGGAATCTTTGGAAAGGTGAAGACTGGTGCTCATGGGAGTGCGTGCATGTTTGGCAGACTCAAGACCAAACTTTGACACAAGATTTTTAGCATACTTAGACTGAGAAACAAATATGCCCGAAGGAGACTGTTTAATTTGGAGACCCAAAAAATAAGATAACTCTCCATCATGCTCATCTCAAACTCATGTGTCATGTAATCCGAAAAATATTTCACAAGATGATCAGCAGTGGAACCAAACACAATATCATCAACATATATCTGAGCAACAAGAATATGAGACTT
>JAPPVO010005623.1:0-25048 GCA_030407325.1 Camellia japonica | reverse complement strand
AGCAACTCTATCTCTATGATAGGACATCCCGTGTGGAGTCCGGATGCGTCCAGTCATCATCGACTAGAAATTTGCACCTGCCTACGAGTCGATTGCCGCTATAGAGATGAAGTTTAGGATGAAAACCCTTAGTATTACGACATCTGGAACTTCTTAGAGAAAGAAGCATACCCGCCAGGGCTAAATGCCAAAGACAAAAGGGCAATCAGGAGAATGGCCGTTCAGTTCATCATCTGCGGGGGTAAACTATATAAAAGGGGTCATCTGGGAATGCATAAACTGTGCGTTGATGCCAAAGAGTCAAAGCGTTTGATGGAAGCCATCCACGGGGAGAATGTGGTGCGCACATGAATGGGGTAATGTTGGCACGGAAGATCCTCAGACAGGGTTATTACTGGTCCACCATGGAGGAGGATTGTATTGGTTTTGTCCGGCGATGCCACAGATGTCAGATTCACGCAAATCGCAATGAACATTCCGCCGTCAAAGCTGTACAACATGACTTCGCCATGGCCATTTTCAGTCTGGGGAATGATGTAATCGCAGCTGTCACGCCGAAGGGGTCGAATGGGCATGAGTTCATCTTGGTAGCGATAGATTATTTCACAAAGTGGGTTGAGGCCCAATCTTATGCGGTGTTGAAGGCTTCGCACGTCGCAAATTATCAGAAACAACATCATCTGTCGCTACGGGTCCCAAACGAAATAATTTCAGACAATGGTTCCCACTTCAAAAAGGAGGTGATTGACTTGTTGGAGAAATACAATGTGGCTTTTCATAAGTCGTCTACTTATCGGCCGCAAACCAATGGAGCGGTTGAGGCCGCCAACCAGAATATCAAGCACATACTGCAGAAGATGGTGGAAACCTACCGGGACTGGCCAGATAAGCTGCCGTTCGCTTTGTGGGGCTATCGAACTTCAATCAGAACTTCTACTGGGGCGACTCCGTACTCATTGGTTTATGGGATGGAGGCCGTTCTGCCTATTGAGATTGACGTCCCGTCATTACGAGTATTGGCCTGAGTGCCAGATAGCTGAAAGCGGATTGGCAACAGAGTAGATTTGAGGAACTCATGCTCTTCGATGAAAGAAGGCTGAAAGCATTGTACCATGTCCAAGGATATCAACGCAGAATTGCCCGGGCTTTTAACAAGAAGGTTAAGTCCAGGAATTTAAAAGAAGGAGATTTGGTGCTCAAGACAACCGAGCTCCCATCCACGACCCAAGGGCAAGTTCAGACCTAATTGGACTGGTCCCTACATCATCAAGTCAATCTGGTCAGGTGGAGCTGTGGTTCTGATGGATCTAGATGGCTTGGAATACTCACAACCGATCAATATGGACAAGTTGAAGAAATATTGCCCCTGAGAGGCTCGCTAGGCCGAAACCCGCAAAGGGCGACCTAGGCAAAACTTAGAGCACAGAAAATTTGAAATCATAAAACTGAGCTCGCAAGGTTGAAAACCCGCAAAGGGCGGCCTTGGCAAAAGTTAGAGCGCAAAAGGAGAGTAAAAATACCCGAGCGAACCTAAGCCTGAACTACGTAAGGCTTGATTCTCATCTTTGGGATACGTAAGCAACTTCACCCTGAAGTTCAGCCATAAACTTTTCTCCGATCAACTTTGTCCATTTTGATCATCTCAGTCATCTTTATCCATCAGCATTCATCGCGATCTCCAGTACAGTGCTATTCAGACTAGGGCAACTTTCCGTTGCCAACAGTGCCGCAGTGCTATTCAGACTAGGGGCAACTTTCCGTTGCCACATAGTGCCGCGATACTATTCAGACTAGGGGCAACTTTCCAGTTGCTACGATCCGGGGTTGTGCATCTCAGTGACAGATTTCAGGCGTGTCCAGTTCTGATCCTTATCGAAAATAGTTTTGAAAAGTTTTAATAAAAGTTGACTTTGTTCAAATTAATCTTTTTACAACTAAGACCATTTTTTGGACCCAAGCGGAAAATTTTCAGTACCACAACTTTCAATTTCATTGATTTCAAAACAGAGTTCTCTTGCTCTTGCATACAATTGGAGTTTTTTTTTACACTCATAAAGAAAACTTGAAATTACTGATAAAGCAATAAGTCCGGGGCATAGTTAAGTCAGGTGTCCCTGCACCCCCTCCCGGAGCTAGTCGAAGCCTCTGACGCTAAGCTAGGCCCAATCGGTGCCTCTTCATTAAGCCAATCCCAGCACTCGTCAGACAAAGTGCAACTGAAAGTGGGAGCAGGGGCCAGGAGCTCTCTAGTCCTCCATGCTGTGGCATATCGGCAAGCTGTGCGCCTCGAATCGGAAAAAGCAGCTGGGTATTCAATCCCCTCTGGCGGGCAAGTCTGATCATGGCCAAACTGGCGCTGGAACCGGAACGGGAAATAGAACACGCAGTGAGTCAGACCAATCAACTGGACCCCAGTCTGCCGAGACATGCTATAGCTCATTGCCGGAAGATTGAGCCAAGGGCAGCGCCAAGCAATGCGGTCAGTAGACAAATTGCACATCCAGTTGAACCACCATCCCTCATCAAGCACATCAACCAGGCGTTGCCGAAAGAAGTAGCCGCGGGCTGAGTAGGCAGGGCAAGAGTCCACAACCTGCAGTTTGTCCATCAACCATACCTGGAGAGGGACGAAAAATGAGAGAATAAAGAATAGAGAGATGTGGGATGAGAAAACAGTGAGATAAGGGTTTTGGGAGAAAAACCGAGCCTGAGGGCCGAGTGATGTGAGTAAATACATATGTAAGATTGGGTGGGAAACATTACCTGCAGCAGTAGTGGACTCCCCGCAAATCTGATCGTCTCCTGACGGTAGAAAGCGTCCAAACCCATCAGTGTTTCGGCCAACGCCATAGCAATACAGCTCTTCCCTTCCTTCAAGCCCTGAGCAACTTCAATCAAACGGATGCTGGGTCCACCCAGGCCCGGGGCAAGCAGGAAGTGAGATAGCATGCACAAGCAGAGCGCATGTTGTCGGAAACCTTGCCAATGATGGTCACCGCGGTCACTGGCACCAGAAAAGCGATGGATCAAACCAAGGATATCTAGTTCCCCATTACAAATCAGAGATCGAGCATCATGCGCGGTAAGTCTACACATCCGCCCTAAAGCTTGGGCGTGGCCAAAGCGGAACTGAGGCAAGATCTCTTCCGAACGTTCAGACTCCATCAAAACTTGAAAATCTTTAAAAGTTGGACATACCTCTTGCCCCAAAGTTAAAGACGTGCGTCACGGGGTTCTAGAACCTTGCCGCGGCATGGAGAAAAGGGAGGTGCAGTGGAGTACGACTCAGCGTGAATAGTGCATTCAAGCCGAAACCCCGGAAGTTCAACTTTTCCGAGCCATCCAAAAAAGAGATCCAAGATGTGAGATTTTCTACGAGAAATGCCTCCATTTTTGGTGCAAAAGGGTGATGAAATGAATGAGTCCCGAAGTTGGAGCTTTTAAAGAGGAGAAAACACTATTCAGAGGGACACGTGTCAAAAATTTGGTGGCTGCCGGATAAGTGGCCGGCCGGCCACCTTTTCTAGCAGGCCGGCCACATTTCTCCCCCACACACAAAAGCTGGCCGGCCGGCCTCCAAAAGTGGCCGGCCATGCTCCATGTGTGCCCTTGGCCCTGTTTTAACCCCCGGGAGGAAGTTTCAAGCATTTCCATGCAACGGGTATGTCAAAGGCCTCCATTTCCCTCTATTTCGGATGCATTCCGTTGCCCAGATCGTCCGAAGCATACTCTGTTTTGTTAAGTTTTGTTTATCGAGTTGTTGTTTTGCTTATCGAGTTGTTTGTCGAGCTGTCGTGTTTTCGTGTGTTTGAGTTGGTACTCTTTGTTTAAGCAATTTTCTTGTTAAGTTTTGTTTATTAAGTTGCCAACACTGTTGTATTTTGCTTATCGAGTTGTAAACTTGCTAAGGTTTTGTTGTATCTTAGTAAGTTAAGTTATTGCGTCGGTTCATTACCTGACTGGGCAAATGCACAATGCACATTTTCATTCAATCTCATTAAAAACGATGCGATATGATGCTAAGAGTTTAAAATACAACACTTTTTTTTGAAAACCGTTTCATTCCATCATGCTTTACTTTGCAAACAAAGGGCACAAGTTTTACAAAAATATAAAACTGCCTAATAATGTACAATGGTGCTACAACTATAGCAAAAGGTAAATAAAACAGGGAACTGCAACATCAATGCTCTCGAGAGCGGGAATAAGAGGCCCTTTTCATCCTCTTCTCCGGAATAGCCTCTGCACCCCCATCACCGTCTGAATCAGAGCTGTCATCCTCAGGATCCCCCTCAGCCTCGCCTCCACTCTCGGAGCCAAGACCAGAGCCCTCCTCTCTGTCAGCAGATGTCTCTGACTGACGATCTGCAACATCCTCCTCCTCGTCCTCATCGGGCTCCGCCTCTATGTATGTGCCCTGCGTCTGCGAGACGATCCCTCTCCTCGAGCTCCTCGAAAAGGCCTGGATGGCCCAGCTCCTCGAAAGGCTGGATGGCCCAGCTCCTCGAAAAGGCCCAGATGGCCCAGCTCCTCGAAAAGACCCAATGGTCCACTCCCCGAGAAGGCCCAGGTGGCCCGGCCTGTGGTGAGCATATACTGGAGGCATCTGAAAATGAAAAGTGCAGTTTGAATACATCAGCCAAAACATGTATATCAGATAGATGCACAAGCTACACAGAGTGGATGTACGCAAGAATAATGCATGAAAGTGGTGTGTGTCAGATGTGCTCTACACAAATAGCCTATTAATGCTGTAAAATGTCCAAAATTAGCATGTGATCAGAAGATACAGTGCTAGAAAACTAAAGGGTACCTGGAAGCCCATGATGGACAACTGTGCCTCCTTCCGCAGGACCATCCCCTCAAGTGAGGCTACCATCTCGAGCACCTAATCCATGTACTCAACAGGGGGCTGCAGATGCAAAGGCAAGAGTATCGTAAAGGAATAAACGTTCAAATATCTGAGTGATGAATCAAAGTGTAAACATACCGGTGGTGAGTCGGGTCTCTGACGTAGCGGTGGCCAGGTACTGGAGGCTCTATCGGGATCGGAATCGGAGAGGTAGTCCCATATTGCCACCCCATCAGCTCAGTCGGCATATCCGGCCATCCAGGATGATGATAAGTCAGGGGAATCGGGGGAATAAATCCGTGCCCGCCTCGGGATGTACCAGCCCTGCTAGAAGAAGGAGCGTCTGCAGCTCGAGCCGGGGCCTGGCTCGAAAATGGCATGCCGGCAGACCTCATCGCCAGAGTACGGACTCCCGTCAATGGAGGCATCAGGTATATGTGACGGTAAGTAGCATAATCCCCCTCCTCCAGATAAAGCAAAGCATCAGTACCCAGCATAGCATTAACAACATCCCGAGAAGAAAGCCTATCAGCAATCCGCATCTCAACTGGGGGTGCTGAGGGAGGGTCCTGAGAAATATAGCCCCATACCTGGCGCAAGAAGCGCTCCCCCAGAAACCAGGCTCTACCAACTGGCCCCTCGAATAGAATCCTGTACTGGGAGGCACCCCGCCCTCCAGCAAACTGGTATCGGAGACTTCACCAAGGTGCCCAGGGCTCCATGTAATCTGCGGGTAACCAATCAATCAGAAATCAGGAAGGTACAAAACAAATCAAAGATGAAAGCACAAAGAACTGAGAGTTCTGAAATACCTCCGTCGACCGTACCGTGTCGAAATACTGCCGTAGATAAAGGAGAGACTCCCGAGGTCTTGGCCGGTGCTGGCCCTCAAATACAAGTGAGTACGGGGTCACGAGGGGCCCCTCCACCACCATCTCTGGGGCTAATGTCGAAAAGCACGCATAGACCCATAACTGTGGAAAACAGTGCAGAATGTAAATGCAAAGTACTAAGGGCAAAATACAGTGTGTAAAGTACGCCGTGTGTGCAGTGTACAAGTAATGAGAGCGGAAATGTAAATCAAGAGGGCAGAAAGTACCTCCCAGGCTCTCCAGTAACCACCAAGTAAGTCCCCCCGTCCTCGGGAGGTCGCGCTCATGTAGCAGTAAAGGGTAGCCAGGCCGGCGCCACCCCAGTCATACCGTCTGACCTGTGATAGGTCCACCAAGGCGCTCAATAGATACAGCCCAACAGTGTTCCCCCTATCGGCAAACAGAGTGGTCCCGAAGAAGGAACATCAGAAAACCACAGGCATACTGTGCTGCCTCTTCAGGAGTCCCGGGCTCCATCTCCACCCTCCGAAAATGGGAAGAGAACCAAGTGTATCGGACTCTGCCCGAAGCTCTATCAACAGATGGGTGAGCCCCCAGCAAATATACCCAAGCGGCCTCCCACTGGCCCATATCCTCGTCGTAGGGAATGGGCCAACCTCCCACGTCAAGGCCAGTCAACACAGCGAAGTCAAGTAGGGTCATAGTCAAGTCCCCCGTGGCAGAAAAAATGAAAGGAGTTGGTGGTGTCCCACTATCTCTCCACCAAAGCTGCCATCAGCGTCCTCCTGGCGGGACAGCGAGAAAGCCCAGTACAGAAAGGCCCAAACCCTGCCAAATCAACCAAATCCCGGACAGCCTCCGGGAGCTCGGCGTACCAATCTCTAGCTACGGTGGAGCCGTATCCCGCACGTGCGAGAAGTCACCTACATTCAAAATGAATACATGCTTCAGTATAAAATGAATGAGCTGTGCGCAAATGAAATGAATGAGCTGTGTGCAAAATAAAGTGTTTGGGCTGCGTGTTCAACTTTCAATCAGTGTGTGCCATGTGTTCACCTTCAATTCGAACTGTGTGTTCAGAAAGTAGTGTTTGGGCTGCGTGTCAACTCTCAATCAGGTGTTGCCGTGTGTTCACCTTCAATTCGAACTGTGTGTTCAGAAAGTTAGTGTTAGCTGCGTGTGTTCAACTTTCAATCAGTTGTGCCATGTGTTCACCTTCAATTGGGCTGTGTGTTCAGAAAATTAGTGTTTGGGCTGCGTGTTCAACTTTCAATCAGTGTGTGCCGTGTGTTCACCTTCAATTCGAACTGTGTGTTCAGAAAGTTAGTGTTTGGGCTGCGTGTTCAACTCTCAATCAGTGTGTGCCGTGTGTTCACCTTCAATTCGAACTGTGTGTTCAGAAAGTTAGTGTTTGGGCTGCGTGTTCAACTTTCAATCAGTGTGTGCCGTGTGTTCACCTTCAAATTGGGCTGTGTGTTCAGAAAATTAGTGTTTGGGCTGCGTGTTCAACTTTCAATCAGTGTGTGCAGTGTGTTCACCTTCAAATTGGGCTGTGTGTTCAGAAAATTAGTGTTTGGGCTGCGTGTTCAACTCTCAATCAGTGGTGCCGTGTGTTCACCTTCAATTGGGCTGTGTGTTCAGAAAATTAGTGTTTGGATTGCGTGTTCAACTCTCAATCAGTGTGTGCCGCGTGTTCACCTGCAATTTGGACTGTGTGTTCAGAAAATAGTGTTTGGACTGCGTGTTCAACTTTCAATCAGTGTGTGCTGCGTGTTCACTTTACAATTTGGGATGTGAGTTCAGAAATTAGTGCTTGGGCTGCGTGTTCAACTTTCAATCAGTGTGTGCTGCGTGTTCACCTGCAATTTGGCTGTGAGTTCAGAAAATTAGTGCTTGGGCTGCGTGTTCAACTTTCAATCAGTGTGTGCTGCGTGTTCACCTGCAATTTGGGCTGTGTGTTCAGAAATTAGTGTTTGGACTGCGTGTTCAACTCTCAATCAGTGTGTGTCGTGTGTTCACCTTCAATTCGAACTGTGTGTTCAGAAAAAGTTGGTTTTGGGCTGCGTGTTCAATTCTCAATCAGTGTGTGTCGTGTGCTCACCTTCAATTCGAACTGTGTGTTAAGAAGATCAGTACTTGGGCGTGTGTTCATTCTTAACCAATGTGTGCCGTGTGTTCACAATCGATTTGTGGGCTAAGTGTTTCAGAAATTCAGATAATTGAACCGTGTGTTCAGAATGTAAACAGAATGCACGAAAAATGCAGAATACGTTGCAGAAAAGATAAAAATGAAGTAAATACCTCTCGTGCCTCATGAGAGAGGTGATACTCCGGCTCCCGTAGAAGGAGATCCCCGGGCGCTCGCTCATCAAAGTCAGTGAAGTGATGGAAAACAGCTTGCGGAAGAATGTGTGCTGGAGGGTCGTACCTCTCGGGTATGAAGGGTCGAACCTCGGAGGCAGAGCCATAATATCGGGATCACCTCCGGCATCTGCAGGACCTCCACCGTGAGGAAAATGACCGGCCATTTCAGAAAATGAGCAAAAATGAGCAAAAATGAACAAAAATTGGAAAAAGTCAACAAAAGTCAACTCCCCGAGAAATGAAAAAGTCAACAAAAGTCAACTCCCGAGAAAATCTTCCAAATGTTGAGATAAACTCACCTCAAGTGGCAAAAATGAGAAAAGAAGCACCGAAATCAAAATTTAATCGGTTCAAAGTGCTTAAAACTGAATGTTTTCGCGGAACAAACTCGCGTGGGGCGTTGGAAAACACGTATAGAGCTCAGATCTGAGGAGGAAAATGGTTTGGGAAGCTAAAGGAGAAGATTTCGGAACTGATGTTATGAGCTCAAAGTGTTTGGGTGAGTGAATTTAAAGAAAAGAAGGTGAAAAGACCAAAATGCCCGCGGATTTGGGCATATGGCCGGCCGGCCACCTTTTCAGGCTGGCGGCCATCCCTTTTTGAAAACTGGCTGGTGGCCTCCAATGGGGAAGAAAACTGGCCGGTGGTGATCCCTAGGTTGGTCCCAAGCTCTCTGCAAATTTTGGGAAATATTGGAGTTCCCGGGACCTGAAAAAGTACAAGAGAAGTGCACTTTCTGTCGCGAAATCGCTCCGCCAGAACTTCAGCTTCAACTTCTGACATGTGTCTCATCATTACTCATCAAAATCAAAGTGTATCCTTTTCGAACATGTTGTAACCCTCCGGGAGGTGAACCGGAGGCCGCGATCGAGTCAACCTCACCGAAACGTACATTTCTTGCTCGCCGTTTTGTGACAAACACGCGTCCTGATTTGCGATTGTTCTGCATTATTGTGCATCTAACTTGCATTCTCATGAACATACTTGAATTGATATGCACGTCTCTTTGATATTACCATGCTCTATGTTTAAGCTTGCGTTGTCACGTACACTCCTTTCTCGCACTGCGATGCATCTCACCCCACCGACACCGCGCTTGTCGAATTTCGATACCGCATTGAACATATGTTGTTAGCATGTTGTGCTTGTTGAGTTTTTCTCTTTTGCTGGCACGATATTGTATGTACGGTTCATTTGAAGCTGGTGTGACCAGACGAATCGCGCAGGTATCGTATCTTCTCCGTGTGAGACGTGACGAGAATTGAATGATTCCCCGCATTCCTAACTACATGAAATGTAGCTGTTGCTTTGCATTTTTGCTTAAAACTGTTGCATCTGTTTGCGAATATTTGCTTCATTACAGCTTGCTGCACTTGCATGATTGTCAAGTTACATCCGGTTTTGTGCATGTCATTTTGCATTTTGCCCCACGCCTGCGGGCACACCTTTGTTTATCTCGCCTGTTTGTCTAAGTCTTCGGCCTTGTCAAAAATGGGTCGTCTCTGGGCTTTGACATTCACTCCCGTCACTTATGACTTTCGAGTTCTGTCAAAGAGGGGCAACTGTAGACACCCCATTTTTGACCGACCTTAAGACTCAGACGTCACCGATTGAGCACTTGGTGATGTTGCATATCGTGCTCGTCCAGAGGTTTCAGAGTCTCGGCCGTGAGTCTTGCCTTCGAACTTCCGAACCCTTTCTATACTTGGCCTCGGTTTGCGAACCAGACTCGGTTTTCTCTGTTTCTTTTTCCAGAGGGAGGGAGAGGTCTAGTAGATCATCTCTCAGTGGCCGTAGGCTACATCTCGTGGTCGTAGGCCATTTTTCCCATTTCGGAGCCCGGTTCCCGGTTTTCGGAGCCGTCAGGCCGTGTGCCTCGGTTCGGGACCGCCTAACCACCTCCGTTTGCCCCGGTTCTTGGCATACATCTTAGTTCTTCCTTTTAAGGGACACTGTGGTCCGAGAGACCAACTTCGTGGTCGAACACCACTCCCGGTGCCTAACAGTCAGTTTTCGGGGCCTCGGACTGCGCGTTTCGGCCCCCGAACCTTCATTCTGCATCGGTTTTCGTTCATTTTTGGCAGGGACCTCTGTTTCATCACCAGGAAGGTCGTAGAAGGGTGGGAGGCCAGTAATTGTTCCAGCAACCAGTTATATTCCATCATCGCCCTCCGACGCCCGTTTTTCTCACTTCAAAGCCAATGTTGACCACCCTAGGGCCACTTTCCTCAACCCTAACCCCCATATTTGTGATGTACACATCTGGGAGGCCACCAATATTTGGTGGCCGGCCAGTAATTCCTTTGAACTTTTTGAACCCCTTTGAAAAATGGGTTGTTCTCTCTCCTGGTTTACAGTTGCCAATTTTTGACCACAGGGTTGTGTTGAGAACACATGGGAGGCCACCAATCTGTGGTGGCCGGCCACTAATTTGACTTGGCCCTTTTGACCTTGGCCGGCCGGCCATGGGGAGAGCCGGCCGGCCACCTATAGTCCCAATATCTGGCCGGCCAGCATCCTTACACCTGGTACATCACAGAAATACACTTTGTTTCCCCCCAGATTCTGTATCCGGGGGGACAACTTTTGGAGGGAAACTTGGAGTGATTTCCCTACCTTTTTTCCCCCTCTTTCTCCCCCTCTTTGGCCTATATAACCAGCACCCCAGGTCTGGTTTTGGGGTTGGAAAAATTGGCCTTAAGCTTGCATTACACCCCCCTCTTTCTCTTCCAAACACTCAAATTTCTCAAGTCTCACACCCCTTTTTCACACCATCACCTAGCACCACACCACCATCTCCATTCCAGCAGCTAAGAGGGTCTTCTCAGAGGCTAGGAGGCAGCTTTTCTTGGTCCAAGAGGCAGCAAGGGATTGGTCTACAAGGGTGAGCACCATTTCCCCCTTTTTTGAGCTTATTTTGTACCATTTCTTAGCCCTTCTTGCTTGTACATTTGAGCTCCGGCCATAACTGAAAGTAGTGTTTTTTTGAGCTCTATTTCATGTTTCATGAAGGGTCTCTCACTGTTTGAGGCCCCCATTTTGCACTTGCTTCATTTTCCCTCTTGTATGCCTATTTCTTGTGTAGCATTTTAGGCTTATGTGTAATCTGTTTTGAAGCATGTTGTAAATTGTAAATAGGCTTATTTTGTGCCCTTATTCAACATTGTAGAAGTTCTCATCACTGTTTGAGTCCTCCATGTGCTACTTGCTTTGGTATCCATATTTTAGCCCCATTTTTGCATGATTTATTAGCCTATTGAGATTCTGTTTTTGGACCTTGGTCTGAACTGAAAATGGCCTTGTTTTGACCCCCTCTCCATGTTTCATTAAGGGTCTATTGCTGTTTGGAGCATCATTTGTATTCTTTGTGTTGTAGCCTCTCTTTTAGGCCATATCTTGCATTGCATTTTGAGCATAGTTGTACACTGTTTTGGGCTCGGCCATTAACTTTAAAAAGTCATATTTTGGGCCCCTCTTCAACATTGTTGAAGGGCCCTTACCTTTTTGGGACCAGCATGTATCAGTTGCTTCTTTATCTCCATTTTGGCCCTTATTTTGCATAGCATTTTGAGCATACTTGTGTCTGTTTTTGGGGTTTTTCATAAACTGTAAAACATCATATTTTTGGCCCCTATTCAATATTGTAGAAGGCCCCTTCTCTGTTCAGGGCCAGCATCTGTGAGTTGCTTCAATATCTTGCTTTCGGGGCCATTTTTGTATGCTAGCGTAGCCCCATTTGTGCTCACTGTTTGGCCTTGATTTAAACTGTAAACATGCTTTTTTTGGGGCTGCCTTGCTTCTGTCTTTACATTTCATATTCAAATAATGTATGCATTGCATAGCTATAGGTCATTCCGTATGCCTAATTTCATGTTTCGGGACTCGTTCCATGCATCGGGTGCCATTTTGCCATGTTTCGGGGCTGTTTTGCATCTCATTTTGCTACTGAAATTTGCATGATAGTGTGCCATATTCCATGTCTTTCCATATCTTGTTAGAGTGGCATTTCGGTGCCTTAGGGTCGGTCCTCGGTTTGCGTGCACGCGTGCACGCATTTCGAGTTGTCTCATTTTCATCTAATGGCCTCCTTTGTGAGTGTGGCTGAGGTCCACTTGTGTTGGTGTAAGTCCATTATGCATTGTGTATGCCATTTCAATTCATAGCATTGTGTATGCTAGGTTATATGTTAGTGCGTTGTGTATGCCATGTTACCTCATGCATCGTGTATGCCATTTCATAGCATTGTGCATGTCAGGTTGTATCTTAGTTGCATTCATGCATGCCATGCATATTGCATTGTGCTCAGGATAGGAGTTAGCTCAAGCACGGGAAACGAGGGGCGTTTCGTACTCCGAGTGACGGAACGTGTCTCAATTCCGGTCGCCGACACTCCGGATTATCATGATGGAGTCTCAGTCTTGTTGTGTTTTCCTGTGCATTCATTCTATATTGAGTTGTGCAATTCGACTCCTCGGCCATTATTGCATCGAGATGCGTGATTGGTGGCACGATGATCGAGGTATGCATACATATGTGAAACACATTGCCATGCCCCTTTCTTGCTCTCTGTTGCAGCAAATCAAGAATCAGCAGCCTTCCAAAGCTTGGCACGCATTCCAAGAATAAATTGCAAACAGAGGCTAATTGGGGCATCGCCATGGATTTCCGGAGCAATCATCCGGAGCAGAGTCGAGGTAGTCCCTGGCTTGCATGCCAATTTAATGCTTTAAATTTGTTAATTAATTTGGGTTTTGTACATATTTGGACTGTATTATTTATTTGGACTGTACTATTCATTTGGGACTGTATATTATTTTATTCGGACCCTCTGTGCGAGGGCATAATTGTAATAAGTGTGCGTGTGTGTGATGTATGTCTTCCAACCCCACGTCTTTCTTCCCTTTTATTTACCGCTTATGATGGTTAGATTAGGGCATGTTTCAATTAGCATACAGTATGATAGCATGTTTGCATTCATTCATCTGTTTTGCATGCACCGGGCTCGGCGCATCATACTAACTGCATTTGTATTTCAATTCCAAGTTGAATACTTGATAGCTGTTGCATCTCATATGCCACGTTTAGAATAGCCGAGCCTGCTATAGTTGCATTTTTGCATATGTTGCATTAGGCATTTCTGTATAGTTAGGATCATGCATGGATTTCTAATTAGCTTCTGTTTTGGCTTGGAGTACTCGGTGAGTTTTTATGCTTTAGCATGCTTGTATGTGTGTAAGTGACTGCCATGAATAGCATGCTTACCATGAGGCTATGTGCTTATGTGATATAACTGCTTGAATGCCTGTGGGTGAAGGTTGGGTTACTTGAATTGGGACAATGCATTGACTGTGAGTTTTAAGCCCACTAGATAGTGGCAAAACCATCTTTTCTAAGCCCACCTGAGGGTGGCAAAATCTGCATTTTAAGCCTACCTGCAGGTAGCAAACCATCTTTAAAAAAAAAACAAACATGAAATGTTTTGTTCCAATTCAGGCGACCCGGTCTATACTTGTATGCTGTGCGCATCACATAGTAAATCTAGGCTAATAACCGGAATAAGAGCACACAATGTTTTCAAAACTAGATATCATGGTTAGTAGAGGCCGATCTTTGATCGGGCGAGCGGGGGTGCTCACGAAGTGACCTTCCCCAATCGTACCCAAGTTCCCGAGCCGAGGCAACTTTGATGATGACGGACACGTGGCCTTAGGCAACGAGTCAGGGTTTCCTAAATTTCCCAAAAATAAAATATTTAGGTGGCGACTCTATATCTGGCAAAGCAGTCCATGTTTGCACTTCTTTTCTAAAAATCTGTTTTCTCAAAATGATTTGCCGGGTTTGGATTCTTTGGTTCAAGATTAAGAACCGTGACACAAATTGAGTCCGAGCTGTAGCGAGGCCCCCCGCGGGCTTGTTACAGAGATGTTGGAGGCACTTGGCGAGTTTGATTTGCTTCTAGGCGAATTGTTGAGGCTGCGGCCTTGTTTTCTGTTGTTGCGCAGCCTACGCTTGTGACTCGGGTGTTAGAGGCCCAGAGGGGTGACCTTGAGGTAGAGTCCCTCCGAGAGAAGATCTCCAGTGGGAAAGTTAAGAAGGGTTTGACGGTGTATCCCGACTTGAGTGTAAGATACCGAGACTGTTTGTTTGTGCCGGAGTCTTGCCGAGAGAAAGTACTCCGAGAGTTCATCATTCGCGCCTTGCGGTGCATCCGGGGGTACTAAGATGTATCGGGATTTGGGTCGCCAGTTTTGGTGGCGGGGTATGAAGAGAGATGTGGCAGTTTTCGTGTCTAAGTGCCTTGCTTGCCAGCAAGTGAAAGCCGAGCATCAGAGGCCAGCGGGTTTGTTGCAACCTTGCCTATTGCCGAGTGGAAGTGGGAGCATGTCACTATGGACTTCGTTGTAGGTCTTCCGAGGACTCAGCGGGGTAGTGATGCAATTTGGGTGGTTGTAGACCGGTTGACTAAGTTGCGCACTTCATTCCTATGCGCGTGAGAGCTTCGGTAGACCACCTTGCCGATTTGTATATTCGGGACATAGTGAGGTTGCACGGGGTCCTAGTGACGATCGTCTCAGATAGAGATCCTCGTTTTACTGCTAGATTGTGGCAGAGTTTGCAGAGTGCCTTGGGCACTAAGTTGACCTTTAGTATGGCTTACCATCCTCAGACTGACGGGCAGTCCGAGCGTACTATTCAGATCCTTGAAGATATGCTTCGGGGTTGTGTCCTTGACTTTAGTGGGACCTGGGAGAGGCACTTGCCCTTGGTGGAGTTTGCCTACAACAACAGTCTTCAATCTAGCATCGGTATGGCACCGTTTGAGGCCTTGTATGGCCGACCGTGTAGGTCTCCAGTTTGTTGGGCCGAGGTGGGTGATGCACCTTTGTTAGGTCCGGAATTGGTGAGGGAAACGACGGAGAAAATTGAGCTTATCCGTAGGAGGCTTGTACAGCCCAGAGTCGTCAGAAATCCTATGCGGACCGTAAGAGGAGACCTTTGGTGTTTGAGGTAGGTGATCATGTCTTCTTAAAAATATCACCTAGGCGAGGTTCGATGAGGTTTGGGAAAAGTGGGAAGTTATCCCCTCGGTTCATCGGTCCCTTTGAGATCCTTGAGAGGATTGGGGAGGTTGCTTATCGCTTGGCTTTACCGCCGCAGTTGTCCGGAGTGCATGACGTGTTTCATGTGAGTATGCTTCGGAAGTATGAGTCAGACCCGTCCCACGTGTTAGATTGGACCGACTTAGAGGTAGATGAGGATGCCTCGTATGAGGAGAGATCGGTTCGGGTCTTGGATAGACGGATGAAGTTCTGCGTGGCAAGACCATCCCTTTAGTGAAGGTTTTGTGGAAACACCACGAAGTGGAGGAAGCCACTTGGGAACGTGAGTTAGAAGTTCGCGAGAAATATCCGGACTTGTTTGTTGATGTGTAGTCATATATTGAGATTTTGTAATTTTAATGAACTTTAAGAACATTATGTATGTGTCTCAAATTGCGAAACATTGTGAATGTTTTGGTTTATGGATATAGTGTGGAAACTTGCCTTGGAATGGAAGTTGATTATAATATTGCATATGTTGGCTATATTATAGAACTGGAGATGCATCATGAGTATTGATTATGATATGAAATTGTGAACCATGTATGTTGGAAATGGAAGAGAAATGCATGTTGATGATGCACTTGTAATATATGTTGTTTTTACATATTGTGAGATGCCTCTTGATAAGAGATGAAATGACCGGTAATGGGTCGAGTTGTTGAATGTTGTAATATAACATTGTTTAAAAATAAAAAAATAAAAAAAAAAACTTGTTTTCCAGAAACTTGCACTTAATTTCGGGGACGAAATTCTTTAAGGGGGGAGGTTATAGCGACCCCGGTATTCCCTTTACTGTTCAGTTGTACTCCGGACTCGGTTCCGTGGAGTTGGTAGTTGTGTCTATCTTGTTGTCGTCCTTTAATTGCATTTGTGCGAGTTTTGGGATGTTTTGGGCAGGTGTGTTACAGGTTGGTTGAGCCTGAGTCTCAAATCTAGTTGCCCAAGTTTTTGACTGTCTGCTTGAGCGGGACTTCTTGCGCTCGAGCGGAATTTACACACTCACAGTATTTTGTCTTCTGCAAAACTTCTGCAGATGTGATTTCTACGCTCGAGCGGGTTTCTTGCGCTCGAACTGGTTGCGCTCGAGCGGGCTTATTGGCGCTCGAGCGGTAGTACATTGTTGGTGTAAGTTCTAGGAGGGGGAGATCTGCGCTCGAGCGGACTAGTTTTCGCACTCGAGCGATGTACTTTTTTAATGTGTCTTGGCGCTCGAGCGGACCTAGTTATTTGTTCTTTATGCTCGAGCGTTGTGTTCTCCGCTCGAGCGGGAATGTCGTATAACAGAAGGCAGTTGGGCATTTCTAAATCACTTTTTCATCCTCACTCTCTCTCTTACTTTTCAAAAACTCCATTTGAGAGCTTCTCTCTCTAAAGTTCACACTTCTCTCTAAGTGTTGATCTAGCTAGAGTGTTTTCCAAACCTTTGACCTTTACGAAAAGGTTGTTGATCGTCGTGGGCTATCTTTTGATCCAAGAATCTCGGGATTTGGTGCATCTTCATTTTCGTCATCTTCTTCGTGGGGTTTCATCTTTTGAGGTAGGGATTCCTACTCACTACTATGGGTTTTGACATAGATTTTTGGGCTTTTTGTTAAATGGTTGATTTTGGGAGTTAGGGTTTAAAAAGGTTGAAAAGGGGTTTTGTTATTTTGATTCTAAAAATGTGTATTTTGGATTTCAAGATAATAATATTGTTGTTGGTTGTTGATAGACCATTGGGTCAATATTTGGAAATGGGGTAGAAAACCCTAATTTGTTGTATAAATTAATTGGTATAATTAATTTGGGCTAAATGTGGTTATATGGGATTGAGTTGGAAATAATGAAATTGGCTCATTATATGGTAGAATGGTGGAGTTGGATTTATAAATCGCTCCCTTTTGAAAACATTGATATTTTATCTGTTGGAGCTTTTATTATCTGTTTAGAAATAATTGCTTGGGCTACCGTGGAGGGTAGTTTTGATTGTTGTAGACAATGCATGATGATTAGGCAAACTAAAACTAATCAATTGGACGTGTCATAGAGTATGACGGTTGATAGGATACATTAACGATATGTATTGATTTATTGTGTATATGACTTATATGTATATACATTGTGTGTGGGGGGGGAGGAGATAGGGGATGTACTCCACGGTTTAGGGGAAGATAGGGGATGGACCTCTAAACCGGTTATTGATGGGGAGGAGATAGGGGATGGACTCCACTGATACAGCTTATATGTTTGTCAGTTAATGTGTGGATATAACTAATATGCTTATCTAAGGAAGTGTTGATACAACTCATATGTTTGTCATTGGAAGTGTTGATATAGCTAATATGCTTATCTGTTGAAAAGTGGATACAGCTTGTATGCTTATCTGTTGAGATGTTGATGCAACTATTATGTTGATCTATTGTAAAATGGAAAACGTTTAATATGAGTCACTGTCTCATATAAGTGGTTGGCCAGGTTCTGAGTCGTTGATGTAAATTGTGAAGTTGATAAGAAATGGGTTATGAGTTGATTTATGGGAATTGAACATTTATCAATTGCTAATGTCTTAGTCATTGCTCATATTGTGTTTAGCATATCTCTACTGGGCATTGGCTCATCCTATATGGGACACCATTTTCAGGTACAGGTAGCATGCCACCTCCAAGGACATAGCTTGGATGGATGTGGGAGTTGAAGATCTTTTTTTTGATTATTTTGTTGTATTACATGTACATCAAGCCACGGGCTTATTTTGTATATAGTTAGTACTCTTCTTTTGTGAAAGCAAGTGTTAACTTGGAAAGCTGTAAGCCTATAGGGCACTTGCTTTTGTTGTTAACATGTAATACTGTTATAAGAATTACTCTGATGAATGAAAAGGTGTTGATTTCTTTATACCATTACATGTCTAATATGATGGGATTGATGTATTATTTTGAGGGCGTTACATGATCCATAACATGTCCTAACCGAACTAGGATACTGTTTGTGCTATATGTAGATCTATCCAGATCGTAACCGAACTAGAACTTGTGAATATATCAGTAGCTTCAATAAGTCAATACCTTCTGATTTACTTTAACCAAGACAAACGAACCGAACTAAGTCTGAACTTAGTATACTGGAAACCTTAGCCTTCGACCGAGCTAGGTCTGTGGGGCTAAGCCAGCTTCCTTAGTTTTAAACCGAACTAAGAAAGCTGCCCCTAGAGGCTCGACCGAAGTAACAAAACCCGTAGTTCAACCGAGATAACTAACCCCATACACAAACCGATCTATCGAACCCCTTGCTCAATCCGAGCTACCAAGCATCTTGTTAAAACCGAGATAGAACCTGTAGCATCCCACATAGCCGAAGTAGGGCTTCTTTTATCTTGCTTTGATTTTGTAGCACGGTCAATGATCTGTGCTTAACACCTTTGTTTTCCACTTTGCAAACTTAGGTTGCCCAGGCACTGCTCTGCGCGCTCAACCGAGCTACTAAGCACAATTTTCCGACCAAACTAATTTATTTATAATTTATAAAATAAATGGGGAAGTATAGATTCTTAGTAGAGACACCAGGTGGTCTAGCCGAATTCCGACAGGACTATAACATTCCTGACGATGTCCACCTTGCCCTAGCAAAAAAATGTGTTACACCATGGGGGAATGAAGGCTTTGTACCCTTCACCCTTCTTTCAATAATAGAAACCGGACTAAGATTCCAATCCAACCCTTAATCTGTGAATTCTTTAGGCAAACCAGAATATGCCCAACCCAGCTTTCCACCAATTCTTACCGTATAATAATGGGAATAGCCGAACTAAACCGCCAAGCCGGTCTTAACCTCGGTCTAGCTGAAATATTCCACCAATACTCCATAGGATCAAAAGAAGACGGCTGGGTCTATTACCTCATAATACGCCGCCGCCGAGAGAAAATAATAAAAGATACACCGGACAAAGACCTAAATGATGATGATTTTTTCTGGGTATCTGGGAATTTTGAAGACCACCAAGCCCAGATCCCAGGCCGAAGTATAAACTGGAACAAAGGAATCCCTGGTATAACTTACTTCGGTTGCTTTTCATTTTTTTTCTTTTACTTCGGCTTCCAATTCTAAAACCGATCTAACAGTTGTCTTCTTTTTGCAGATTCAGCCCATCTTCAATCATTGTACAGCTACCCCAACCTTGATACTCTCCGTGCCGCACTACGATACCCAGAACGGAGTTGGGCTAAGCTGTTAAATTTTAAGCCGACCTACAGATACAGCGGTCGCTGAAAAGCCAGAGTAACTGACTTTTTATTGGAAGACGCTCCCGCAACGGACCCAACCTTATCGCAAATCAACTTAATCCCACTGACTGCTGAAGAAGAAATGGCCAAAAGGAATAGAGTCAAGGCCCTCTTGACCGAGACAAACAGGGCCGAGGTACCACCACCCAACCAATCACAAGAAACCGTGGTGGCCCTACCATCACAACAACCCTCCACATCACGCCGAACTAAGCGCGCCCGGACTATTGAGACCGAACAACATTTAGTCGATCAAGACGAAACAACACTTCCACTGAGCCCTCCGCCGAGCCCCCAGCCGGAGCCTACCGACCGAGCTAGCTCCTCTAAATGGAGTCCAAAATTAACTTTCCAGAACCGTGCTATCTGCGACACCGATTCAGTGGTGGCAGACAAAGAACACATGCTAGCCTTCAATCTGGCTAAGAGTGTGTGTCCGCCCTTTGACATGGAGCACCACCAACACTTGACCGAGCTCAAGGCAATTCAGTCGGCGACCAATCCATGATCCTGGTAAGATGTCCCTCTTGTCTCTCAAATTTTACAAACTTTCAGTTCGGTTTTGTTATTGATTTCGTTCCATTCGTTTCAGTCTCTTCAAAAGAGCCAAATTGCGCATAAAAAGGTGTTGGAGCTCAGGAAAACAGCTAGGCAGGCCATGGTAGAGGTCGAAGAAAAATCCGCCAAACTGAAGGAGTCACAACAAAAAACGACCGAGCTAGAGGCTGAGGTAGCTCGTCTAACCGGACTAGTTACCTCAGCTGAAGATGACAAACAAAAGGCGTTGATCGTGATGAAAGACAAGTACCTTCGTGAGCTAGTCAAGCTCGAAGGGAAGAAAGATGCAGAAATCGCCGAACTGAAGAAAAAGGCGGAAGATGCGAATGCCGAAGACTTTAAGGAGGGCGAAGCCCTCTACATTCCTCAATGCGAAGCCGCAAAAGATTTGTTCTTTAAGTGCGGTTGGAGGGCAGCAGTGGTGCAGCTCGGTTGTGAGCCTGAGACCGAGGTATACAATCCTTCTCAGTACTTCATATCGAGCTCACTAGTGGAGTATGCTGTTTCTGTTCAACAACAATTTTTGCATGGTTCAGACGACGAAGATGAAGAAAATGAGCCAACTGATACTCCGGTCGTAAATGAGCAAGTCGGCGATCATCAGCTCGATTGGAGCCAATGGTTGCAGACCGGACTGTTGATCCGCCGACTGACACCGTGCTGCCAGTTGATACCGAGCTCACAACAGAGACCGATCTTCCGTCTGCAACCGGTGTTGGAGTTGACATTGATGCCGATCTTGAAGATCTTTTTAACTAATTTTGTAATTTTTCTTTTTTCTTTTTGCTTTGACTTGTAACCGGGCTGGGAGCCCTTCCCTGTAATCACTTTGAACTTGATCAATGAAAATCATCTTCTTTTGCTCTAACTGTTATTCCGGTTTGAATGGTATGCTTGTACTTGTAATGACTTTTCCATGATCTTTTTGCTCCAATTGTTATCTCGGTTTAAATACTTTATTCCGGTCCTAGCTTATCAATCTGACTAGGCTTACTCAGCCAACCACTCTTTAGCCGATATAATTACTTCGGCTGAAGAGTACAAAGAGTTGGTTTAATCCTGCCAACTACTTCTTCAGCCCATACCCTTACTTCGGCTGAAGAGTAATAAGAGTCGGTTTAATCCAGCCAACCACTTCTTCAGCCTATACCCTTACTTCGGCTGAAAAGTAATAAGAGTTGGTTTAATCCAGCCAACCACTCTTCAGCCCAAGTCCTTACTTCGGCTGAAGAGTTTCAAAGAGTTGGTTTAATCCAGCCAACCAGTCTTCAGCCCAAGTCCTTGCTTCGGCTGAAGAGTTTCAAAAGATGGTTTAATCCAACCAACCTCTAAGTTGGTTTTTCCAGCCAACCTAGAAAAAATGTTTGGTTATTCCGACCAACGTCCTGCAGCCTGAATCCTTATCCTGGGCTTAGGAGCGGTGTTGGTTTAATCCAGCCAACCTCTAAGTTAGTTTTTCCAGCCATCTTAGAATAAAATGTTTGGTTATTCCGACCAAACGTCCTGCAGCTTGGATCCTTATCCTAGGCTTAGGAGGGGTGTTGGTTTAATCCAACCAACCTCTAAGTTAGTTTTTCCAGCCAACTTAGAATAAAATGTTTGGTTATTCCGACCAAACGTCTTGCAGCCTGGATCCTTATCCTAGGCTTAGGAGGGGTGTTGGTTTAATCCAGACAACCTCTGAGTTAGTTTTTCCAGCCAACTTAGAATAAGATGTTTTATATGCTCCTAACTCACAAATTTACTAAAACAAATTCTTACAGAAGAAAACGTCTAACCGAAAAGAAAACTACTTGTTTTATTGAGAAAGGGAGAAATTACACAAAATTTTAATAGGAAAAAAGCTAAAAATAAAATAACTTGAGATTTGCAGTATTCCATGGCCTGGGAATTGTCTTGCCGTCCTCATCTTCTAAGTGGTATGCCCCTTTGCCTGCTAATCCAACCACTTTGTAAGGTCCTTCCCAATTAGGCCCTAACTTACCATCTTCGGGCACCAAGGTGTTTCCCATCACTTTGCATAGTACCCAATCTCCGACCTTGAATTGCCTTGGATGAACTGTCTTGTTGTATTTCCTGGATAACTCTTGTTGGTATGAGGCAATGTGAACCAATGCTTTTTCTCTTTTTTCTTGTGCAAGGTCGAGCTCCAATGTTATGGCTTCGCCATTCAAGTCTGGATCAAAATTCTCGCTTCGAATTGTGGGGAGGCCTACTTCCAGTGGGATTACTGCTTCCATGCCGTAAGCTAAGGAGAATGGTATTTCTCCTGTTGATCGTCGGGACGTGGTGCGGTAAGCCCATAAAACATGAGGGAGCCCTTCTGCCCACTTGCCTTTTGCTCTTTCTAACCTTTTCTTCAATCCATCAAAGACTACTTTGTTTGATGCTTCTGCCTGACCATTTGCTTGGGGATATACCGGTGTAGAATTGTAGAACTCTATCTTGTACTCTTCACAAAAGCCTCTGAAAATTCTGCCGTCAAACTGAGTGCCGTTGTCTGAGATTAGGGCTTTTGGTATGCCAAACCGAGTGATTATGTTCTGCTAGACGAACTTCTTTACGTCTTTTTCCTTGATTGATGCCAATGCTTCTTTGCTTTTATCCACTTTGTGAAATAGTCGGTTGCTGCAAGAGAAGAACTTCCTGTTCCCTGGTGCTGTTGGAAGTGGCCCTACTATGTCCAATCCCCACATTGCGAAGGGCCATGGGCTAGTTAGAGGTAGAAGTTCTCTAGCGGGTGGTGTATTTGGTGTGCGAACTTCTGACACTTCTTGCACTTTTTGACATTTTTTCAGAATCCGCTTGCATGTATGGCCACCAATATCCTTGCGAAATTGCTCTGTATGCTAGTGATCTTCCTCCTTGATGGCTTCCGCATACGCCCTCGTGTATCTCGAATAAGAATGCTTCCACTTTACTGGGATGAACACACTTTAGGTAGGGTCCTAAGAACGACTTTTTGTACAATGCTAGAGATGGGGAGAGCCAAAATCGCTGCGACTTTGCTCTTATTCTGTTGGCTTCTTTCTTCTCTTCTGGTAAGATGCCGTCTTTTAAGAACAGGTGAGGGGATCCATCCAAGAGGGGCCTAGCTCTGCGCAACATACCTCTTCTGCTTCGAGATCTTCAATGCTTGGTCTAGGTAGGTAGTCGATCAGCAATGGATGAGGGATAGAAGTATCTTCATTGAGGCAAAGCCTGCTAGTTCGTCCGCTCTTCTGTTTTCCTCCCTACCGATTTGTTCTATCCTGACCACTTCAAATTTTTTGATCTCTGTTCTGACCAACTCTTGGTATTTGGCCATCCTGTCGTCCTTTGCTTCGTAGTCGCCAGATATTTGGTTTACCATGAGTTGTGAGTCGTTGTAAACCATTAGCTCGGTGGCCTTCATGAAGAATGCTGATTTGAGGCCTGCAAGAAGCGCTTCATACTTTGCTTCGTTGTTTGATGCTGGGAAGCCAAGATTGATCGCCTGCTCCACCACTAGGCCGTCTGGAGAGATGAGGACTATGCGAGCCCTGCTCCATGCCGGTTGGATGCTCCATCCACGAAGAGCTTCCACATCTCTCAACAAACAACTTCCAGCAAGTGGAGGGATCGAATGATGCCTTGGGATCTTCCATGTTGCTGGTGTCTTCTTCAAGGTCCATGCTCGCTGTCTGCCCCTTGATATCTGATCGTACAAAGTCTTTATTTGTTAGTGAGTCTTGACTTGGTGTGGCATGGTCTGCCTCTTCCTTCCTTGCTTCGCTTTGGTCTGCCTTGGCGTCTGGCTGAGTATCCTGTACCAGGGGTTGCACTATTCTGGCATCAACGTCTGTCCCTAGTTCGACTGTTTCAGTCAGGTCGACTGGGCAGATGTGATGACTTCCTAGTGTGAATTCTACGACATAATCCGCCAATGCTTGAGCTTTTATTGCGGTCCTGGGTTGGAACTTGATGTCGTATTGCCCCAACTCTACTGCCCACTTCAGAATTCACCCAGAAAAGTTCACCCTTCAAACAAAGCTTTTAATGGAAAGGCTGTGAGGACAACTATGGTGTGGGCGTGAAAGTAGTGTGACAACTTCCTGAGGCCATCATCAAGGCCAATGCCAGTTTTTCCAGTGGCAAGTACCTTGTTTCGGCACCCAGTAATGTTTTGCTGACATAATAGATGGGCAGATGTTGGATTCCTTCTGCGCGAGGACCAACACTGCGCTAATTGCGTGCTGGGAGACTGCCAGGTACAGGAAGAGTTCTTCTCCAGGTACTGGGGTGACAAGTAGTGGTGGAGAAGACATGTATTCTTTTAAGCTTTCCAAGGCGTGGTCGCTTCTTCGTCCCACTCAAACTTGGCTTTCAAGGCATGAAAAAATGGTCGTAGTCTACTGACGACCGGCTTATAAACCGATTGAGCACAGCTGCCATGCCGGTGAGATGCTGCACTTCTTTTACTAAGTTTGGTCTCTCCAACTCCTGGATTGCTTTGATCTAGGAGGGGTCTGCTTCGATACCTCGGTTGGTCACCAGGAAGCCTAGGAATTTGCCAGATCCTACTCCGAACGCACACTTAGATGCATTGAGGTACAGCTTGTGCGTCTTCAGATCTCAAACATCTCACCTAGGTCCTTGAGTGGTCATTATTCTATCCTTGCTCTTGACCACCATGTCGTCGATGTAAGCCTCCATTTTTGCCTAATAATGGTTTAAACATCTTGGTGACCATCCGTTGGAATGTCGCCCGCGTTCTTTAGGCCAAAGGGCATGACCTTGTAACAGTACAATCCTCTTGGAGTTGTAGAGGATGTGACCTCCTGGTCTGGCTCATGCATGGCGATTTGGTGGTAGCCGTTGTATGCATCCAAAAAGCTAAGTCGGTTGTGCCTCGCCGTTAGGTCTACTAGTTGATCTATCTGTGGTAGAGGAAAGCTGTCATTTGGGCACGCCTTGTTGACTGTTTTGTAGTCAACGCAGACACGCCACTTGCCATTCTTCTTTGGCACTACGACTGTGTTGGAGATCCATCTTGGGTAGTGCACTTCTCTAATTGCTCCTGCCTCCAGCAGGTTTCCTACTTCTTTCGCCACTATTTCG
>JAPPVO010005622.1:0-18017 GCA_030407325.1 Camellia japonica | reverse complement strand
ATCTACAAGGGACCGACACCTTCAAGAAAGTATCCTTCCAATGAGTTTGTGTTGATTTCTGATCAAGGGGAGCCGGAGAGCTACCAAGAAGCAATTGAACATGCAAAGAAAGATGATTGGAAAAAGGCAATGGAAGAGGAGATGAATTCCTTACTTGAAAATCACACTTATGATTTAGTGAAGTTGCCTAAGGGGAGGAAAATTCTGAAAAATAAGTGGGTTTTCAAATTGAAGAATGATAGCAAGAATCTGAGGTACAAGGCACGTCTTGTTGTGAAAAGCTTTGGGCAAAAGAAAGGTATTGACTTTGATAAGATTTTCTCGCTAGTTGTGAAGATGTCTTCTATTCGGGTTGTACTTGGCATGGCTGCAAGTATGAACCTTCAAGTTGAGCAACTTGATGTGAAGACCGTATTTCTTCACGATGATTTTGAAGAAGAAATTTACATGGAGCAACTAGAAGGTTTTGTGGAGAAAGGGAAAGAGAAATTTGTTTGCAAATTGAAGAAAAGTTTGTATGGCCTCAAGCAAGCCCCGCGGCAATAGTACAAAAAATTTGACTCTTTCATGATGAATAATGGTTTTTCTAAAACCACTTCGGACCATTGTGTGTTTGTGAAAAATTTCCCGGATGGTAAATTTATTATTCTTTTGCTTTATGTTGATGATATGTTAATTGTGGGTCAAGATTCTACCATGATTAACAGGTTGAAATTGAAGTTGAGCAAGTCTTTTGCTATGAAAGATTTGGGATCGGCAAAGCAAATTTTTGGTATGAAAATTGTTCGTGATCGCAAAGAGGGACTGACTTGGTTGTCTCAAGAAAGCTACACTGAGAAAGTTCTTGAAAGGTTCAACATGAATAAAGCAAAACCGGTTGGTTGTCCACTTGCGGGTCACTTCAAGCTTAGTTCGAATCAATGTCCTACAAGTAAGAAAGACAAAGAAGAGATGTTGAAAGTTCCTTATACTTCAGCAGTTGGTTCTTTGATATACGCCATGGTTTGTACAAGGCCGGATATTGCTCACGCCGTTGGTGTGGTGAGTCGGTTTCTCCCTAATCCGGGTAAAGAACATTGGGCAGCGGTAAAATGGATTCTGAGGTATCTTCGAGGGACTTCGAAGGTATGTTTGTGTTTTGGAGATAGTAAGCCGATGCTTGATGGGTTCACAGATTCTGACATGGCCGGTGATATTGATTCTAGGAAATCTACTTCGGGATATTTGATGACTTTTGCAGGGGGAGCTGTGGTATGGAAATCTAAATTACAAAAATGTGTTGCTCTCTCAACTACCGAAGCTGAATTTATTGCCATTACGGGAGCTTGCAACGATGAGTTATGGTTGAAGAAATTTTTGCAAGAGTTGGGTTTGAAGCAAGAAAAGTATGTGCTTTATTGTGATAGTCAAAGTGCTATTCACTTGAGTAAAAATTCTACTTTTCATTCGAGATCGAAATACATTGATGTGAGATACCATTGGATTCGTGATGTGTTAGATTCGAAATTGTTACAACTCGAAAAGGTTCACACAGATAATAATATTTTAAATATGTTGACTAAGACTTTGTCGAGGGACAAACATTTAAAGTGTCGAGCTTTGGCGGGTATGGTTGATATCTCCACCTAAGTCGGTAGGGGGAGAATTGTTGGGTATACCTCCTTATTGGAGTTTGAGACCCAATTGGTTTTGGTTAAAGAGTTTAATTTGGTTTGGTATTAGTTATAATATATTTTTATATATTATATCTAATTTGTGGAGACCTAATTTAGTTTGGTAACAACTAGGGTTTAATACAACAAATCCAAGATTTTACATATATATATGGCTTTGTTTTCAGAGAGAGTGAACAGTGGCCTAATTATATTTGTTTTTCCCGAAGTTGAGTGAAGCAGCAGCAGCACTTTTTGATCAATTGATTGGTGAGATAGTGCTTAGGTGAAATTTGGTGGAATAAATTCTTGATTTTCGGCTACTGTTGGTGTGAATATTCGGCTGCTTTGTGTGGGTTGATTTGGAGTATTATTTTGGGTCTTCTACAACTTTGGTTTCTGAAGATTTTGGTTCATCTATTTGGTGAGGCATTTCCTCTTATTTATTTGTGATTATTTGGAATTCACCTAAGGGTGGTTTGTGAGACCATTCGTGTCTCGTTTGTAATCGTTTGGAAACTTATTTGGTTGATAGTGGAATCGGATTTCGATCCCGTGGACGTACCTCACATTGAGGAACCACGTAAAAATTCTTGTGTTGCTTCTGATTTAATTTTTCGCATTAATTTTTATTCCCATTGATTGATTTACTTGTGGGAAATCATATATTTTCCCTAACAGTTCATTGCCTGACTCCATAGCTAATCTCTCTTCCAAGATTAATCAAACTGCAATGTAGGACAATCAAATACATGGAAGCATACCTTCAGGTATTGGTAACCTCCTCACTGTCACTCTCACTCTCCGTGACATGTCAATGAATCATCTAAATGGCCCTATTCTTACCACCATTGGGGTACTTCAAAATTTTTATGTATTGTATTTAGATTGAAACAATTTCACACAACTACGTCTTCAATAGGAACCTTAACTTTGCTAAATCATCTCAACTTGGGGCAAAACACCTATGGAAGCATGCCTCCGAGATTGGAAATTGTCGTAACTTGTTGGAATTAAACCTTTCTTATAATAATTTCCATGGTTCAATACCCCCTGAAATTATGAGTCTCTCATACATTTCAATTCCCTTCAGCTTAGCATACAATGTATTCTCCAGTTCTCTTCCATTAGAAGTCGAGTCTTTGAAAAATCTTTGGATGTGTCCAATAATAGAATATCAGGATCTATTCCAAACTCTTTGAGCAATTGTTTGAGCTTGGAAAAGGTTTTTTTGGAAGGTAATTCATTTGAAGGTGAGATACCCCAATTTTTGCAAGAGTTAAGGGGTTTACAAGTGTATTCACGTAATAATTTATCAGGATTGATCCCAAGTTATCTAGGCAAGCTTCAATTAGAAAAGTTGAATCCATCTTATAACAAGTTGTATGGGGAAGTTCCAGTGGAGGGAGTTTTTCAAAATGGAAGTGCTATTTTAGTAGTTGGAAATAATGATCTATGTGGAGGTATCCCATACTTAAACCTTCCTCTTTGTCTGTCCTCGAAGTCCAACAGATTGAAGCTCCCTCATAAGACCAAAGTGATATTCTATGTCATGGTTACTCTTGTGCTATGTTTAACTTTGTTGGTTTGCTTCTTCATATTCTGCCATTGGCGACGTGTTCCAAGAAGGCTTTCTCCATGCCATCACTCATGCACCAAATGTTAAGGGTTTCTTATGCAGAGCTTTTCAAAGCCACTAATGATTTCTCAAAGGTCAATCTAATTGGTGTTGGGAACTATGGTCCTGTTTACAGAGTGAAAAATTTAAAATCCCCAAGATATTGATTTGTGATTATGTTTCATTTTTAAGCAACGAATAACAATCCCAATCAAAGACAAATCAACACAACGATTCAACATGGAAAAACTATAATTGGAGCGCCTCCAATTGTGATAAAAAAAAATCATGCGCCAAAGCCACAAAACAATCCACTAAGAAGACAAAAGGAATTACACAAATGTACTCTCAATTACCTAGCGAATCCATGCCGAATTGAATCGACCCCAATGTGCCTCTTCCACCACCGTCTTCACCTTGGAATTGTCATGTCCAACGTTGAATCCACAACGCTGATGTCGAATCCACGATGATGAGCCACTCTAGAATCCACCAAAGCTTCATGCCCAAGTTCCTTAGAATTTACCAAAGAACAACTCTCTCTCTCTTTTTTTTTTTGAAAAGATCAAACAAACATCCCTTTGATATGACTCACTTAATTCATGACATAAACTCTCAAAGATATCGTAGGAAATAAGCAAAAAAACCCCAGAAGAAATAAAACCCAAAAAGAAGATTTGGAAGCTGTACCCTAAAATCTGACTGAAACACGGCTTTATAGCAAACAGGGCCGCGATAGTCGCTCGAGTGCAGGAATGGTCGCTCAAGTGATGAGACTGAAACGCGTGGTAGACATGAAAGGATTAAGCTCACAAACTCCTCTACATAGGCACAATTCGGGTTAGATTTGCATCTAAACACTCATAGCCTCATTGAAACAAAAAGCGAATAAAATTACAACTGAAAGGAGTTTTGTCAAATGTGATTGCCAATTACAAAAACCTATCACAAAGGAATTCTTAATAGGGCTCAGACAGTAGTGGCAGTAAAAGTGCTCAATCTTCGGCCTAAAGGAGCTTCTGAGAGCTTCATATCAGAATGCAAAGCACTAAAAACTATAAAGCATAGAAAGCTCTAACAATTTTGAGCACTTGTTCCAGTATAGATTTTCAAGGCAATATTTTAAGGCTTGGTATATGAGTTCATGGCAAAAAGAAGCTTAGGGAAATGGTTTCATCGTGATGGAATCCAAAATGATGGGTAATAAGAAAACTAAGAAATATGAAGTTGATTCTGAGGCTGAACATTGCCATAGATATTGCTTCTGCAATTGAGTATCTTCATTGCCATTGTGACTCAACAATTATTCATGGTGATTTGAAGCCGAGTAATGTTCTTTTGGACGAAGAGATGACTGCTTGTGTTGGAGACTTTGGGTTAGCAAAAATTATCTCCATTGTTTCAAGTGAGGTGGCAGAACACCTGTAGTGGCCCGGGTCTAGAGCGGATCCATTTCTCTTCTTTTTGGTTGGGACACAGAGTTGTCCCGAGTGGTGTGGGCTTTTCTGAGCAATTTGGGGCCTTGGGAGTGCCTTGTGTTATCCCTTGGCCTGGGCCTTGGGTGTGTGGACCGCGAGAGGCCGCGGTGTTCGGTCATGGTTAAGCCAGTCACGCCTGCGATAGATACGTTCATGCCCGCGACTATGTTAGGTAGCAAGTCGAGCCTGTGATGTAAGGGGTCGCGCCCGCGATTGTGTTTGTTGGCTAGTCTGGTCCCGCGAAGTTTTAGACCACGGCCGCGATGGTGCGTCTATATAAGCTGTCAGTGCATGGCAAACATCATTTTTTTCATATCTTTTCTTTCTCCTCTCTCTCCTTTTCGCCATTGTTGACCCATTTCAAGCTTTCAAGCTTGGGTTTCATCTAGTTACACCCATTTTCTATTCCTAGTCCTATAGACCAAAATGTAGAGCTCAACGAGGGTTTCCATTTAATCTGAGCGGATCGTGTTTTTGTTGAAGTTGGATTTTCATGCTTTCTTTTCTTCATTGCTTGAGGTAGGGATTTCTTGCTTCTTTTCAATACTTCATCTATAGATAGACATGTGGTAGATTTTATTGCATAAAAATCATATCTATTGTGGATTTTTGAAAAATCATGAAAGCAGATCTAGGGTTTGAATGTTTGGAGTTAAAATTATAAAATTGATGGTTGTTTGAGTTAATTGGGGAGTAGTTCAACGTATTTAGTTGTGGGAGAAGGAAAGCCCTAATTTAAAAATTTAACCTAATGAATTAAAAAGGGGTAATGTTGAATAATGTTTGTGTTTTGTTAATTTGAGTTGCGTTATTGTGATTAGTACCATAAAGTGAGAATTAATTATGGTATTAGAATTTATTTTGGATTAATCATGATAATTTGGGTTGGATTATGGCTTGATATTCATGAATGTAGTTTTATTGAAATGTATAAATTGATTTTTGGAAAGAAATGGATTTTGGGGCATCATAACTTGGAAAATAAAAGAGTTGATTTTGAAAAGAGAAAGATCCCAAGGTGTATTGTAAAATGAACTAGAGGTTGGATTTTGAAACCTTGGAATATGGTTATTATCATTGTTGTTGGGCTTGAGGTCAAATGAGCATTGGATTATTGTATAACGTGTGTTTAAATAATTATGCATAAAGGTTTTGTCCTTGGTCATCGGTGGAGAATGGCATTATGATGTTGAATAGATTATGTGTATGTACACTTGTGTTATTTGTGCATATAACATGTTGTGACGTTTGGTAATGAATACCATGATGAGAATCAAAAGTACCATTACCTTCCAGCTAGCGCCTAGAGAATTGGCTGTGCTCAGAATAAGAGGTGCCAGTAGTTTCCAGCTAGTGCCTGGAGAACTTGGCAGAGGTACCACCTTCCAGACGATGTGTGGTAAATTGGCCCTTCGTTATGAAAAGATGTGTTCTTGGCTTACTGTGCTTTAGGCAGGTAGAGCAGAGCGTGTTTATCATTATTGATTGTGTATGTCATGTGTTGAGATGATTATGTTTCAGAAAGGTTGAGTTGTCTCATATGTTGGGTAGATGGTTATTGGATGCACCTCGTTTTCGTCATTCGTGTTAGATGTGTTTATGTATATTTGGACGTGTTAGAGAGTGGTTGAAGAAGTTTCTTAGCATGAATTAGTTTATTGAAAGTATCTCTTTAACCTTGGGCTTAAGGCCGAGAATGTGATGAACGTGTGGAGATGGACTTTGGTTATGTACTGAGTTGTAAATAATGTGAAGGATTGGGTTTTGTGAACGTGTTTCAAAAACAAAATGGATGTTATGCGATATTTTGTTAAAGATGAAAAATACAGTTGCTATGTGAGTTTCTGTTAAACAAAATGGAAAATGAGAAGCAAATTTGAACCGCCTACATAGTTGATTAAATTAGATGATTTTGGGAAAAGTATTTATGTAAGTAAATTTGGTTATAAACCGTCACATTATTTATATAGTATGAGTTGAAGCATTCATCATCATAGCTATCTGTATGTTGTTATTATTTATGATCATATTGGGATCCCTACTAGATTTTATGTTCATCCAATGTTGTTAATCCTTTTTTAGGTGAACTTCGGGAAGTGTTTCAAGATCGAGGATCTTCTTTATTTGTTGGCCATGGGGCCTTTATAATTGTTGGTGGAAAGCCATTGTTGAAAAAGGGTTGAACCGTTCATTTTATATGAAATGATGTAAGCCTACGAGCAACTTATATAATTCTATCTCCTGTTGCATTCAATGTAATCGATTGAGAGAATCTACATTTATTTATCCTTGTTAATGTATAGATCTTTTGTATATTATTTCCAAAATTGTATCATAATAATGAATTGGTAATGATAGCCGTGTAATAAAAAGTGGGGCGTTACAACATGCGAGCAATTCAATTGCGATAAAAGGAACTATAGGCTATGTGGCTCCAGGTATGGGATCTTTATAATTTCGAAAAGCACTGGAAGAAATCTTTATAATTTCCAAAATCATAGGAAAAAACTTTACTACATTGTCCATTTAGTTTAATATCCCTTTGTTTTCCCCTTATGTGTTTTGCTTGAAGTGTAGTCATGAGCCTAATTGAACTTCTTTGTGAGCATGAGCTAATTTTTATTTTTATTTTTTAATTATTTATTTGGTTGGGATTTTGATGTGTAATTTTAAGCATATTGAGAACCATTGTTTTGCCAATGAGAAGAATCCGACATCTCATAGCATTTCCTAATTGAAACATTTCCAGAGTTTACTCAACTTGTCAAGTTGTCATAATTTTAGACTGTGATGACAAGGGATACATTTAGTGATTTTTTTAAATAAGTATCCAAATTTGGACATACCTGTAGACGTCCCCGAACGCCCCGGGAGGGTTAAGTCCCGTTCCGTTCATATTGGGGTCACTACAGTTCAAGGACTCAAATGTCACGGTTCTTAATCTTGAACCAAAGAGTCCAAATCCGGCAAATCGTTTTGAAAACAGATTTTGTGAAAGAAGTGCCAAACATGGACTGCTTTGCCAGATATAGAATCGCCACCTAAATATTTTATTCTTGGGAAATTTAGGAAACCCTGACTCGGTGCCAAAGGCCACGTGTCCGTCATCACCAAAGTTGCCTCGGCTCGGGAACTTGGGTACGATTGGGGAAGGTCACTTCGTGAGCACCCCTCGCCGCCGGTCAAAGACCGGCCTCTACTAACCATGATATCTATTTTTGAAAACATTGTGTGTTCTTATTCCGGTTATTAGCCTAGATTTACTATGTGATGCGCACAGCGTACAAGTATAGACTGAGTCGCCTGAATTGGAACAAAACATTTCATGTTTGTTTGTTTGAAAATGGTTTGATGGTGCTACCCGCAGGTAGGCTAAGACGTGGATTTGCCACCCTCGGGTGGGCTTAGAAAACATGATTTTGCCACTATCTAGTGGGCTTAAAACAAACATTTGATGAATTGTCCCACTCCAAGTAACCCAACCTCCACCCACAGGCATTCAAGGCAGTTATATCACATAAGCACATAGCCTCATGGTAAGTATGCTATTCATGGCAGTCACTCACACGCATGCAAGGATGCTAAAGCATAAAACTCACCGAGTACTCCAAGCCAAAACAGAAGCTCATTAAAAATCATGCATGATCCTAAATATACAGAAATGCCTAATGCAACACATGCAAAGATGCAACTATAGCAGGCTCGGCTATTCTAAACATGGCATATGGAATGCTACAACTAACACGTATTCAATTTGGAATTGAAATATAAATGCAGTTTGTATGATGCGCCGAGCCCGGTGCGTGCAAGACAGATGAATGAATGCAAACATGCTGTCATACTGTATGCTAATTGAAATATGCCCTAATCTAACCATCATAAGCGGGTAAATAAAAGGGAAGAAAGACGTGGGGTTGGAAGACATACATCACACTCACCACACTTATTACAATTATGCCCTCGTGCAGAGGGTCCGAATAAATATACAGTCCCGAATGAAAGAATAGTACAGTCCAAATAATACAGTCCAAATAATGTACAAATTCCTAATTAATTTATAAATTAACTAAGAAAATAATAAAACTGGCATGCAAGCCAGGGACTGCCTTGATTCTGCTCCGGATGATGGAATGATGCATGTTTGGGCTGCTTTGCGCGGAAATCCATTGGGATGCCCCAATTAGCCTCTGTTTCGCAATGTTTCTTGAAAAGCGCGCCAAGCCTCAAAAGACTGCTGATTCTTGATTTGCTACAACAGAGAGCAGGAAAGGGGCATAGCAATGTATTTTCACAAATGTATGCATGCCTCGATCCTCGTGCCACCAATCACGCATCTCGATGCATGATGGCCGAGGAGTCGAATTGCACAACTCAATATAGAATGAATGCATATGAACACAACAAAACCTAACTCCATCATGGATAATCCGGAGTGTCGGCGACTTGGGAATTGAGACACGTTCCGTCACTCGGAGTACGAAACGTACCTCGTTTCCCGTGCCTGGGCTAACTCTTATCCCGAACACGATGCAATATACATGATATGTGTGAAATGCAACTAAGATACAATCCTAACATACACAATGTTATGGAATGGCATACACGCTACACGAGGTAATACACAACCGAGCATACACAATGCTATGGATGAAATGGCATATGCAATGCAGTAATTGGCTTATACCAACATGAGAGAGCCTCAGCCACACTCACATAGGAGGCCATCAGATGAAAACGAGACACCTCGAAATGCGCGCATGTGTGCACGCAAACCGAGGACGGACCCTCAGGCACCGAAATGCCACTCTAATGAGACATGGCAAGGACATGGAATATGGTATGCAAACATGCAAAAATCAGTAGCAAAATGAGGGGTAAAAACAGCCCCGAAACCCGGTAAAAAGGAACCCGATGCATGGAATGACCCCGAAACATGGTTTTGGTGCACGAAATGGCCTTTAGCTATACAATGCATACATAATTTAAACATGAAATGAAAAAGCAGAAGCAAGGCAGCCCCAAAATAAGCATTTTTACAGTACAAAGCATGGCCAAACAGCAAGCACAAGTAGGGATAAAATAACATACAAAAATGGGCTCCGCAAGGGAGGCAATGAAGCAAGTGGTAGATGCAATGCCCAAACAGAAAATGACCCTTCTACAACACTGAAGAGGGACCAAAAATATGATGTCTTGCAGTAGATGACAAGCCCCAAATCAGTGTACAAACATGCTCAAAATGCAATGCCAGATTAAGGCCAACAAAGGGGCAAAGAAGTAACTGACATATTGGGGGCTCAAACAAGTGAGGGACCTTCAACAATGTTGAAGAGGGTCCGAAAATATGGCATTTTACAGTAGATGATCAAGCCCAAATCAGTATACAAACATGCTCAAAATGCAATGCAAGATTAAGGCCAACAAAGGCTATAACATGAAGTACACAAAATATTCATCAAACATCCAAAGACCCTTAATGAAACATAACAAGGGGGTAAAAATATGGCCACTCTCAGTTCTGATCATGGCCGAAAAACAGAAGCAAGATAAGCTAACAAATCATGCAAAAATGGGAACCAAAGAGGGGTACAATGGCAAGTGATATAGGGAGGTCCCCAACAGTGTTGATCCCTTCTTCAATGTTGAAGAGGGGCTCAAAATAGGCCTATTTACAGTTTACATCAGGCCCCAAAACAGATCACACACAAGCCAAAAATATCATGCAAGAAAATGGCATTCAAGAGGGTATTGAAGCAAGTGCAACATGGGGGGCTCAAACAGTGTTGAGCCCTTAATGAAACAAGAAAATGAGCTCAAAAAAAATGCCCTTTTCAGTTTTGGTCGGAGCTCAAAACAGCAAGCAAGTAGGCTAGAAAAATGTTGCAAAATGAGACCAAAAAGAGAGGAAATGAACTTACCCGTGTAGACCAACCCTTTTGCTGCCTCTTGGACCCAAAATGTTGCCTCCTAGCCTCTGAAAAACTCCCCAAGCTGCTGGAAATGGAGTAGTGGTGGTGGTGCTAGGTGGTGATGAAGGAAAGGTGTAGAACTTGGAAGATTTTTGAGGATTTGGAAGAGAGGAAGAGGGAGGTGTGTATGCAAGCTCAAGGATGAATTTTCTAACCCTCAAGACAGAGCTGGAGCCTCTGTTATGTAGACAAAAATGGGGGAGAAATGGAAGGAAATTGCATCAAGTTTCCCTCCAAAAAAGTTCCCTCCGGATACAGGTTTTGGAGGGAAAAACAATGCACAGCTGTAATGTACTCACCCTGAGGAAGCTGGCCAGCTAGCTTTTGGGGTTGCAGGTGGCCGGCCGGCCACCCCCCATGGCCGGCCGGCCAAGGGGCAAAATGGTCAAAAATATTTTCTGGCCGGCCACCAGATATTGGTGTCCTCCCAGGTGCCCTCAACACAACCCTGTGGTTCAAAATTGGCAACTGTAAAACAGGAGAGAGAACAAGCCACTTTTCAAAGGGGTTCAAAAGGGGGCAATGGAATTACTGGCCAGCCATATGAAATTTGTGTCCTCCCAGGTGTCTACAACACAAATATGGGGGTTAGGATTGAAGAAAGTGACCCTAGGGTGGTCAACATTGGCTTGGAAGTGAGAAAAACGGGCGTCGGAGGGCGAAAATGGAATATAACTGATTGCTGGAACAATTACTGTCCTTCCACCCTTCTGTGACCTTCCTGGTGATAAAATAGAGGTACCTGCCAAAAATGAACGAAAACCGATGCAAAATGAATGTTCGGGGGCCAAAACGCGCAGTTCGGGGCCCCGAAAACTGCCTGTTAAGCATCGAAAGTGGCGTTCGACCACGAAGTGGGTCTCTCAGACCTCAGTGTCCCTCAAAAGGGAGTAAACAAGATGCATGCCAAAAACCAGAGCAATCGGAGATAGTTAGGCGGTCCCGAACCGAGGCACACGGCCTGACGGCTCCGAAAACCGGGAACCGGGCTCCGAAATGGGTAAAATGGCCTACGGCCACGAAATGTAGCCCACGGCCACTGAGAGATGATCTGCTAGACCTCTCCCTCCCTTCAGGAAGAGAAACAGAGAAAACCGAGTCTGGTTCGCAAACCGAGGCAAGGCACAGAAGAGGGTTCGGAAGTCCGGAGGCAGGGCTCACGGCCGAGACTCTGAGACTTCTGAACGAGCACAATATGCAACATCACTGAGCGCTCAATCGGTGACGTCTGAGTCTTAAGGTCGGTCAAAAATGGGGTGTCTACAGTTGCCCCTCTTTGACAGAACTCGGAAGTCACAAGTGACGGGAGTGAATGTCAAAGCCCAGAGACGACCCATTTTTGACAAGGCCGAAGACTTAGACAATCATACAAGATAAACAGAGATGTGCCCGCAGGCGCGCCCGCAGGCAGGGGGGGCAAAATGCAAAGCGATATGCACGGAGCCAGAGGTAACTTAATGATCATGCAAATGCAGCAAGCTGAAATGAAGCAAGTATTCGCGAATAGATGCAACAGTTTTAAGCAAGAATGCAAAGCAACAACTACATTTCATGCAGTTAGGAATGCGGAGAATTATTCAATTCTCGTCGCGTCTCACACGGAGAAGATACGATACCTGTGCGATTCGTCTGGTCACACCAGCCTCAAATGAACCGTACATACAATATCGTGCCTGCAAAAGAGAGAAATTGAACAAGCACAATATGCTAACAACATATATTCAATGTGATTCTGAAAGTTTGACACACGCAGTGCCGGCGAGTGAATGCATCGCAATGCGAGAAAGGAACGTGCGTGACAACGCATGCTCAAGCACAGAGGTATGGCAATATCAAGAAATGTGCATAACAATGCAAGTATGCTCATGAGAATGCAAGTTATGTGCATGATAATGCAAAACGAGCATAAATCAGGGTGCCCGTTTGTTACGAAACAACGAGCAAGGAAACGCGCGTTTCGGCGAAGGCGACTCGATCGCGGCCTCCGGTTCACCTCCCGGAGAGATTACAACATGTTCAAAAAGGATACACTTTGATTTTGATGAATAATGATGAGACACATGTCAGAACTTGAAGCTGAAGTTCCGGCGGAGCAATTTCACGACAGAAAGTGCACTTTTCTTGAACTTTTTCAGGTCCCGGGAACTCCAATCTTCCTCAAAATTTGCAGAGAGCTTGGGACACCTAGGGATCACCACCGGCCAGTTATTTTCCCAGGGGAGGCCACCGGCCACTTTTCAAAAAGAGAATGGCCGGCCAGCCAGAAAAGGTGGCCGGCCGGCCACCTGCCCAAATCCGCGGGCAATTTTGTCTTTTCACCTCTTTTTCTTTATATTCTCTTGCTCAATCACTTTGAGCTCATAACCACAGCTGCGAAATCTTCTTCTCCACCTTCCCAAACCATTTTCCTCTTCAGATCTGAGCTCTATACGCGTTTTCCAACGCCCCACGCAAGTTGTTTTCGCGAAAACATTCAGTTTCAAGCACTTTGAACCGATTAAATTTTGATTTCGGTGCTTCTTTTCTCATTTTCACCACTTGAGGTAAGTTTGTCTCAATATTTGGAAGATTTTCTCGGGGGTTGACTTTTGTTGACTTTTTCATTTCCCGAGAGTTGACTTTTGTTGACTTTTTCCCATTTTGGCTCATTTTTGCTCATTTTTTCTCCTTTTGCAGATTTTCCGAAATGGCGGGTAATTTTCCTCATGGTGAGGCCTCCGGGTGCCGGGGATGATTTTGATGTCATGACTCTGCCTCCGAGGGTTCGACCTTTCATTCCCGAGAGGTACGCCCCGCCGGCACACGTTCTTCCGCGGGCCATTTTTCGTCACTTCACTGACTTTAATGATCGAGCACCCGGAGATCTGCTTCTGCGGGAGCCAGAGCATCACCTCTCCCACGAGGCACGAGAGGTATTTTACTTCATTTTCTGCATTTTTCGTGCATTTCGTGCCTTTGCCATGCTTGAACACACAGTTTAGCCTATGACACAGTACTTTGTTTGCATCCTGAACATGTGGCTTAAACACTTGAATTTCTGAACACTCGGCTCATTAATTGATTGTGAACGCACGGCACACATTAGTTAAGAAGTGAACACACGGCTCAAACACTGATTTGTCGAACACACAGCCCGAATTTGAAGGTGAACACACAGCACACACTGACTAAGAGTAGAACACGCAGCCCAAACTCTGATTTTCTGAACACACAGCTCGGATTGATGATGAACACACGGCACACTGATTGGGATTTGAACACACAGCCCAAACATTAATTCTCTGAACACACAGCCCAAATTGATGGTGAACACACAGCCCACACTGATTTAGAGTAGAACACGCAGCCCAAACTCTGGTTTTCTGAACACACAGCTCGGATTGAGGTGAACACACGCACACACTGATTGAGAGTAAAACGCAGCCCTAACTCAGATTTTCTGAACACACAGCCCAAATTGATGGTGAACACACGCACACACTGATTTAGAGTAGAACACGCAGCCCAAATTATTCTTTGAACACACAGCCAAATTGATGGTGAACACACAGCACACACTGATTGAGAGTAGAACACGCAGCCTAAACTCTGATTTTCTAACACACAGCCCAAATTGATGGTGAACACACGCACACTGATTTAGAGTAGAACACGCAGCCCTAACTCTGATTTTCTGAACACACAGCCGAATTGATGGTGAACACACAGCCACACTGATTGAGAGTAGAACACGCAGCCCTAACTCGATTTTCTGAACACACAGCCCAAATTGAAGGTGAACACGCAGCACACACTGATTTAGAGTAGAACACGCAGCCCTAACTGATTTTCTGAACACACAGCCCAAATTGAAGGTGAACACGCAGCCACACTGATTTGAGTAGAACACGCAGCCCTAACTGATTTTCTGAACACACAGCCCAAATTGAAGGTGAACACGCAGCCACACTGATTTAGATAGAACACGCAGCCCTAACATTATCGCACACAGCTTATTTCATTTCATTTGCACACAGCTCATTTATTTCATTTGACACATGTATTCATTCTGAATGCAGGTTGGTTCTCGCACCGTGCGAGGATATGGCTCCACCCTGCGAGAGAGTGGTATGCTGAGCTCCCGGAGGCTGTCCGGGATTTAGTTGATTTGCAGGGTTCGGGGCCTTCTGCATGGGGTTATCACATTGTCCTGCCAGGAGGACACTGTTGGCAGCTTTGGTGGAGAGATGGTGGGACACCACCAACTCCTTCCATTTTCCGCCACCGGGGATTTGACCATGACCCCGCTGGATTTTGCTGTACTGACCGGCCTGGACATAGGAGGTTGGCCCATTCCTTACGACGAGGACATGGGCGAATGGGAGGCCGCTTGGTACATCTGTGGGGGCCCGCCCCTGTGGACAGAGCTTCTGGGAGAGTCCGATACACCTGGTTCTCTTCCCATTTCGGAGGGAGGATGGAGCCCGAGACTCCTGAGGAGGCGGAGCAGTATGCCCGTGGTTTCCTTATGTTCCTCTTCGGGACGACTCTGTTTGCCGATAGAGGGAACACGGTCGGGTTGTATCTATGAGCGCTCTGGTGGACCTGTCACAGGTCGGCGGTACGACTGGGGTGGCGCCGGCCTGGCTACCCTTTACTGCTACATGAGCGCGACCTCCCGCGGGCAGGGAGACTTACTTGGCGGTTATTGGAGAGCCTGGGAGGTACTTTCTGTCCTCTTGATTTACATTTCTGCTCCTCATTACTTGTACATTGCACACACGGCGCACTTTACTCTGTATTTTGCCTCAGCACTTTGTATTTACATTCTGCACTGCTTTTCAGTTATGGGTCTACGTATATTTTCCGACGTTGCCCCAGAGTTGGTGGTGGCAGGGCCCCTCATGACCCCGTATTCATTGGTATTCGAGGGCCAGCACCGGCCGAGACCCCGAGAGACTCTCTTCTATCTGCGGCAGTATTTTGACACTGTGCGGACGACAGAGGTATTTCAGAACTCTCAGTTCCTTTCCGTTTTCATCTTTGATTCCCTGTATATTCCCGATTTCTGATTGGTTTATGCACTGGTTATCCGCAGATTACGTGGCAGCCCTGGGCGCTTGGGTGATGGTCTCCGATTTCAGTATGCTGGAGGATCGGGCACTCCCAGTACAGGGTCCTGCTCGAGGGCCGGTTGGTAGGCATGGTTCCTGGGGGAACGCTTTTTGCGTCAGGTATGGGGGTACATTCTCAGGACCCTCCTGCAGCCTCCAGCCAGTATGCGGACTGCTGATAGGCTCTCTATCAGGATGTCGTTAGTGCTATGCTGGGCACTGATGCTTTGCTACATCTCACGGACGGGGACTACGCCACTTATCGTCACACATATCTGATGCCCCCTTGACGGGAGTGCGTACTCCATCACTGAGGCCTACTGGTACCATCTTCGAGTCAGGCTCGTGCTACGGATATCCCTTCCTCCAGCAGGGCTGGTATCCAGAGGTGGGGGGGTTCATTCCCCGATCCCTCCGACTTCATCATCCTGGGTGGCCAGACATGCCGACCGAGTTGACGAGTTGGCGATTCGGGACTCCTTACCAGGTCTCGCTAGAGCCTCCTCTTCCTGACCACAGATATGTCAGAGACCCTGATTCACCACCGGTATGTTTTACAGCTTTGATTTATCAGTCGGATATTTGGACATTCATTCCTTTACTGATAGTTTTGCATTTGTATCTGTAGCCTCCAGTTGAGTACATGGATGAGATGCTTGGGATGCTGGCCACATTCGAGGGCATGATCCTGCGGAGGGAGACACAGCTGGCCATTATGGGTGTGCAGGTACTGTTCATCTTTCCTGCATTTATCATATTTCTGATGACACGCTGGTTTTGAACATTCTACTGCATTGATAGGCTGTGTGTAGAACATCTGACACACACCCCACTCACATATTGTACTTGCATCTGATTTCATATTTGAACTGATGTATTGAACTCTTCACTTTCAGATGCCTCCTGTGTATGCTCCGCCGGGCCGGGCCACCCGGGCCTTCTCAGGGAGGTCGATCTGGATCTTTCGAGGTGCTGGGCCATCTGGGCCCTTTCGAGGAGCTGGGCCATCCAGGCCTTTCAGGGAGCTGGGCCATCTAGGCCTTTCCGAGGAGCTCGAGGAGCGGGTCGTCTCGCAGACGCAGGGCACATGTTATAGAGGCGGAGCCCGATGAGGAGGAGGAGGAGGAGGTTGCAGACCGTCAGTCAGAGACATCTGCTGAGGAGGGGGACTCCGGTCTTGGTTCCGGGAGTGGAGAGGCTGAGGGGGATCCTGAGGATGACAGCTCCGACCCGGATGATGATGGTGGTGCAGAGGTTGTCCCGCAGAAGAGGATGAGGAGGGCCCTCATTCCCGCTCCCGAGGATATTGATGCTGCTATTTCCTGCTTTATTTTCCTTTTTGCTAGTAGTTTGTAGCACTTTGCATATTGTTAGGCAGTTTTATTTTCTGTAAAACTTGTACCTTTATTTGTTGTAAAACATGATGGAATGAAACAGCTTTTGAAAAGGTGTTTGTATTTGAAACTCTTAGCATCGCATCGCATCGCATTATTTTGCACAAAAATGAAATTGAATGGAAATGTGCCTTGTGTATTTACCGGGTCAGGTAATGAACCGACGCAACAAACCAAACAACTCGACTCACTAAGAAATAACAGAATCTTAGCAAGCAAGTTTACAACTCGATAAGCAAAAATACAACAATGTTAACGACTCGATAAACAAGACTTAACAAAATTGCGTAAACAAAGAGTAACAACTCAAAACACAAAATACGACAGCTCGACAAAACTTACAACTCGATAAACAAAACGACAACTCGATAAGCAAAACAACAACTCGATAAGCAAAACTACAACTTGATAAGCAAAGCGTACTTCAGACGATCTGGGTGATGGAACGCATCCGAAACTGAGAGAAATAGAGGCCTTGACATTCCCGATGCATCGAAATGCCTCGAACTTCCTTCCGGAGGGCAAAACAGGACCAATGGCACACATTGGAGCATGGCCGGCCACAATTTGGAGTTGGCCGGCCAACTTCTTCATTTTGAAGAGCCATAGGTGGCCGGCCGGCCAGTTTTTGAGTCAAAGGTGGCCGGCCTGCTAGAATAGGTGGCCGGCCGGCCACTTTTCCTGCAACCCACAGAATTCTGACACTTGTCCTTCGAATAGTGTTTCGCCCCCTATAAAAGCTCCAACTTGGAACTCATTAAATGGAGGCGTTTCTCGTAGAAAATCTCACATCTTGGATCTCTTCTTTAGATG